>JAYESA010000020.1:101835541-101836958 GCA_036927795.1 Iris macrosiphon | reverse complement strand
CTATAGGAGGAGCTGTAATCTCCTGGGGGCTCATATAAACAAACTATCATAGCTAGGAGTACAATAGACTCCAAAATGATAGCCTTGGACACTACATGTACAAAAGTTGAATGGATAAGAAATCTTATTATGCATATACCTGTTTATATTAGTCATATTCCTATAATTTCTATAAACTGTGATAATAAATCTGTTATGGAACTACTAAAGTATGATTTTGTGAATGCTAAGATGAACAGGCACCTGCAGCTGTGCTTCAAGTCTATAAAGAGCCTATTAGGCAAATATGTAGTTCTTGACTATATAAAGTCTGAAAAGAACCTTGCAGACCACTTAATGAAGGTTCTGTCAAGGACTTTGATCCTAGAATTATCGAGGGGATAGGGTTAAGCCCATAAGTAAAGTCACCCAGCAGTGGCAACCCAACTGAGTTTGACTAGAGATCCCAAGAAGCCGGTTCAATGGGTAGGAACAAGCTGGACTTAGGTGACTTTTATAGAACACTGACCAGAGATTAAAATCTTATTCTATAATGCCCAAGTGGCTGTACATGCATACAATGATTCCCCATCCCCTATGATGGCAGTGTTCTTGAGTGATATGGTTAGGATGAGTTTTAAAACTCTTAATAGGTCCAAACTGATATGCGGGGGTTGAAATATATCACCAAACCTTAAGGGACTTACCTATATGAGAGGTCGTTAAGGCCGCGACTATGGGACAGGACAATCCCAAACAACTCTCATGAATTTGGAATAAGTGCACATGGCCAACCAAAAGTGCCACCCATTAGACCCAGAATCTCTAGCGTACTATATGTGCTATTTTTTTGAATCTAGTAAAAGAAGTCTGATTCAAGGCATAGTCCATCAAGCACTTCTTCAGACAAAGACAATATTTACTAAGTGAGATTCAAGGCTGTAGTCAATCTCATCAATACATAGTATATACCTGTCCAGATACTCTTCACTTTTAATTTCTTTGTCACTTCTATTTTGAACTTGACCTTTTGGGGGGGGGGGATTGTTTGCTGTGTATGTGAGCAAAAGCTCAACTTCCTCTTTTTCCTTTAGTCCACATCGGTTGGACCACTCCCCCCTTGTATGTATATATTAGTTCTTCTTCATTGCTCTCTTAAAGATGTTGTATAGGGAACCCCTTGGCCAACACGCGCGCGCCGCCCTCGCCGCCGCCTGGCCTGGCTCGGCTCGGTTCGGTTTGGCATGTGTTATGGGTGTGGGTACATGCCCACACCTATCTGGCGCCAAATGCCGATCCAATTTACTCTTCGGGTTCGGGCTGGGATCCAAAATTTTTTTTGCTCCCCTTTATTTTTTAACCTATTTGACTCATTCAAATTTTAAACGTTGCGACATTTATTACTCCCTATGTTCAGGTTCATTTTTTACCTTTTAAA
>JAYESA010000020.1:101638041-101830541 GCA_036927795.1 Iris macrosiphon | reverse complement strand
CTGAAAGAGAAATCATACTTGGATATAGTCTCTTAACTATCATGAAATTTAGTCTCTGTCCTGCTGAGTGTCTCCTTCAACTGGTACGGGATATGTCACGACCCGCACCCGATTTAGGGGTACGAGAGCGTGGGTACGTCCAGCCTACGCCGCAGCATCGGCGGTAGAACGCTGTCTAGGTCAAGTACTATCTAACCAATCTCACATTAGTATCCAACTCCATAAGGAGACACGGATAACAATATAAATGAACAACATACTCAATCACATAACTACAGCACGATAAGAAATCGAAGAAAAGAAATAAAGATACAACACAAGTCTAAACTGTAAATAATCTAACTCAACATAAACCAAGTCTCAACAAAAATGCCGGAGACAAATCCGGTACCAAATAAACTACTGAAAGAACTAACTAGATATCTAGTGATTCCGGCTAGACCTCCCGGAATCACGACTGAACTAGTAAATCCAAGACTGCAGCTACTCACCCTGATGGTCCACAAGTGTCGGATACCAGTCCGCTAGGCATAGTCAGGAAAATGTTTTCCAGTCAGGAAGGAGCAAAGTACATCTCTAAATAGCAGTTCTTTATCAATGATATAAACTATGTAGCAGTTCTAGATGGAAATATACAAGATGCATGTATAGGTACGAGAAATGTACAATAAAAGAAATACTGGAGAGACTGTAAGTAAATGCAGGTAAAGAAACAATATGTCAATGAGCAAGAATCCTATGACTAAGTGTGTGAGTACTAGCTTTAACATGTGATCGGCTTGGGACTAGTAAACTCATTACATTGGTTAGTAGGGCTAACCAATGTAACAGTGAGGAGGCATGTAAATGGTAAGGTTGCACCGACGTAGGGCGTGGGTGAGCTATGATGCATGTAAAGTTGGGTTTGATCACATATCTACACTAAAATACTCTCCAACCCCCGACTGGTATAGTAGATCCAATTATGGTACGCTATGGCACGGGATTCCCTAGGGAGGTAGCAAATCTTCCCGAGACTCAGTGTCTGTACATGCACAAGATAACAAGGAAACAAGTCTTGTACAAGCTACACCATGAATAAGGAATAACATCTCATGACGAGATCCGTGTATACCAATCCGTGTAACCAGCGTGTCAAGAGCATGGATATTTATACTAGATACAGTGAACATAGGGGATATCATAAATAGGAAACTAATCAGAGAATGTACTCGCCTTGGGTCCTTAGCTGGTGAATACCAAGGTCCTGTTCCAGAGTATCGCCTGGAGGAACCAACAGTCCTAAAGACATATAATAAATAATACAATATTTGTATCAGAAGCTATACTAAACATACAAGCAAATACTAACTCAGGGGCTATGCCAGGTATGGCACTGGTCAATCTAGGGTCGCCTAGTAGATAGATATATAAGACACATTATATCTATTTTTAACTACATTAGTACTTACAATATATATACATGCACCAACTTATATACATTTATAATATATATATATATATACGTACCAATTTATATACATATCTAATTTATACTAGTTGAACAATATATATGTATACTCATACATATGCTAAAAATACATTTTAAAATATATATATATATATATATATATATATATATATATATATATATATATATATATATATATATATATTGTCAATGTTATTATTATTAAAATATATACTAATAAAACATTTTCATATATCATATATATATATATACATTAATACATACATATACTAAAGTATATAGATACTATGCTTATACATGTTTAACATTTAATTAAATAAATAATATATATGTACATATATTAAAAATATACCTTACTAATGTATTTATATACTATACATATTCACGTATTAAACATTAATTAAATAAATACTATTTATATACATATACGTATATACGTATGTATATATATATACATATATATATACAAAGGAAGAAGAAAGAGGGAGAAGAGAGGGGGCTCTCACAGTGGTGGAGCTCCTGTGGGCCGCCGGACTGCAGTAGGGGGCCGCCGGACTGCGGGCTGGTCGAGGAGGGGATGAAGGGGAGAGCAGGTCGGCTTCAGGCGGTGCGGGGATGCTGCAGTGGGTGCTCGGGGAAGCTCGCCGGGTGTGGGGCTTCGGGTTGCAGCAGTCGGCTACGGGGATGATGCTCCGGCGGGTCGACCGGAGCTGCAGGGAGAGGGAGAGGTGGCCCGATGAATAGTGGTAGTTTGGTCGCTGGTCGGAGTGGGTCGACGCTGGGACAGCGGGCGGGAGGAGCTTCGGGTTAGGGGCTCGGGGATGAACGGAGATGAGGGTGCTCGGCCGGGGAGCTACGGGGATGAACGGAGATGAGGGGAGCAGCGGGCCGGAGTTCAGTCGGAGCGGGGTCGGCCTGGCCGCCGGGGAGAATCAGAGCTCGGGGTGGTGATATGGAGAAGTGGTTTGGCTGGAGCTGGCCGAGGCAGTTGGCCGGAGTACAGGCCGGGGCAGTTGGGTGAACAGTGTCCCCCCCTCTCTTTCAAATTCAAAGAAATATAAATAAAGGAGAAGAAGAAAGGAAGAAGAAGAAGTGAAGAAAAGAGAAGAAGAAGAAAAATTTAGAATGAGGGAGGAGTTGCTACGGTTTGGGGAGCTTGGGGGGGATTCCCTAGGTTTCCTTTTTTGGGGATTAGGGCTTTGGATAGGACATTAAATAGGGTAGTGTATGTGGGAAATCAAGGGTGAGGATGCACCCATTTTAAATGGGTAGCCCAAATTTGTCATGAAGAAAATTTTCTACATGTGAGGATGGGGTGTTGACTAGTCAATATTGGGCTTCTCCATTTGGTTGAACCAATGGGGTGTTGACACCTATTGCAAATTTACAATTTAGCCCCCATAAATTTGGGTATTTGCACAGATGCATAAAATGATAAAAATTGGGTGGGCGATTCGGTGTTCGACGTTTTGCAGAGTGAGGGGGCGTTGTGTGTGTCGGTATGGGCTTAATTAGCAAGATACTGGAATTAAACGGGATTAACGGAATCAGATAAAATGGTATCCTCGATTTAATTAGGAATAAATATAAGTTGTGTTCTAAAATTAATTCGGAGTACATGGGGCCAAAATCAGGTCGGGTCACCAATACCATTAGTGAAGAAGACTCAGAACAGAATATTACCCTAATTTGGGCTGTACGAAAAATAGGTCAAGATTGCCTCCAATTTCGATTAGAGCGCACAACGATCCAGAAATTGAATTTATGTAGGAATTAAATAAACGTCCGCGACGATTTTTGTGCGGCTAAAAATAAGGTACAAAGAGCATAATTATGAGTTGCAAAAATAGCAGAATGGAAGGCGGGCATGTCTAGGGCAAGATTGTAAAATTTGTTGGGAGGCAAGAGTCAGGGTAGCGCTCCAAATATCGAAGCAACGACAGCGCGCAACAATCAAATAAATTACGGTAATTAAATACAACCTCCAATAAATTAATTCTAAAATAAAACAATTAAATACAAAATCCCATTATTTGATCAGGTGTTCGTCTAGTGGCCTCTAGGTCAAGTCTACCAGCTCAGACATTAAGAACACAGTATATAATATAATATATTTAAATACATACCTCATGCAATTATTTAATTTAAATACAATATTGAGAAAATCATTTAATATAAATACCATAATATTAATAATAAATAAAAAGTCGAAAATACCCCTGTTTTCAGAATGTGGTAGTGACAAGTCTACCCTCCTTAAAAGAATTTCGTCCTCGAAATTTAAAGTCCTCATAGTAGTGTTTATTCATTATTTTATTTTCCATCAATAGTTAAATTCGTCAGCCACAAAATCAGGTAGTAATCCACCTTGCCATTTCAAATTAAATTTTTTTTGAAATTGCTATATTCTTGCAATATCCTCGAAAATAAAAATCAAAGTCCTTTTTTTTTTCCTCACAATTTCCTCCAAAATTTTAAGTTAATTAAATACACGAAATTTGATATCTGTTCCTCAAATTTAATTTCAATCAATGTATTGAATCCCGTCCCAAAAGTCTGAATTCAACAATAATCCATCAATGATCTGATTCTTGAGTTTCCTTTTTCCTCACAATACTCACCAGTGCGACACTTAGAGATCCTTCTAATGCAATGTCCAAAAATTCATAACTTGCGGTCAAATAAATATAATGACAATCTCCTAAATTTTCTCAATTTTTAATCACCAATTCTATCATATCATAACCTTACTAAAATTAATAATTCCTTAATTTTGCCATGTTAATTTCTTAACTCTCCCTTTTAAGTTAATGTTTTATCCTCGAGTTTCAATCATACCTCGATCTTCGTAAAATTAATGATCCATCAATTCTGTTATATTAACCCCTTAATTCTTTATTTAAACTAATGCTTATCCACGAATTTAATCATCTTGTCCCTTTTTGTCAAGTCATAATCTTGTCACAGATCTTTGCTATGGTCAAAACCCCAATGATCATGGTCTAAAAAAAATTACCTACAGTCATACAACCTGTAATAAAAAATGTACGGTCATGTGTCTTTTATCATGGTATTGCAGTCTCTGTATCAGGGTGTACTACTAACTACATTCTAACAAGAAAATTACGAATACAAACCACGGTACTAGGGAATCAATCAATCAAAAGACGAAAAAGAACATTAAGAAAGAAAAGAAAGAACCTGTTAACATATTTCCTGCAGTATCCCTTATCTCTAACATACACTTAACTCTAGCATATTCACTAACTAATTCCTATTCCTGAACACTGATATCCCTATCAACTAACCTTTAGTCCACAACATCCATGATTATATCCTCATTGCATACACCTGCTTATTAATACTTAAATCTGATACCAAGATTCTCTAATATAACCATGGTTCAATAATGCATCTAAGTTTGATACCTCTATCTCTTTAGTACCACACTCTCTGTCAGTTCTCGTTCCTACTATAATTGTCCATACTATTTGTTCTCATCACTCCAGTGCACACCAAGTGTAACACCATACTAAGTACTGCTCTCTCCAATACAACTCTAGATGGACACCCAAGTCAGTCTGCGGTGCCATCTCCATTATGCTCAAGTCAACAGATCCTGACACATGTATATCATCTATTAATATACATATTTCTCATCCACTATAAAATTAATCCTCAAATAATCGTCAAGGTTTAACTTCTCGATCAACTTAAAATAAATGTATATGCCTCCTCAAGGTCAGATACTCAACATCGAAATAAAATTTTAATCACTTCTAAAATCTTTGTAGCCTTGACCATGTTTATTGAATCAATATTTGAAATCCTCAAAAAATTTTATGACATAATCTCAACTTCTCAATAATTCTCGAAGTTAAAATTCATTTCCACTCTTTAATTTATAAATCCACAAATTTACATATAAGTGCTCACAGTCTCTAATACTCGAGGTACACTCAATACATCTATTGTCTACAACTGTGTACTAAAATTGTACTGCCCGAATCGCTTGCACTATTACCTACAATGATCAAAGTTATCATCACATGTATTTTCTTCCATGATTTTCAATCTATATTAACTGGTATATCATCCAATTATCATCACGCAGAGTGCTTACTGTTATTAGCGTCATTCTCGACTAATCCTCGATATAGAATCGTTGGCACTCTTGGTATTATATTACTAGCTTCATTAATGAATCATCTCATCAAGCTCATTAGAACTCATGATTACATGTATCTTCTATAACACTCATGTTTCTTTACTCTCTTGGGCATGTATATGGTTCTTCATCTCGATTGTTGTATAGGTATTTCCCTTTAATCTTTTAAAGCCTGTTAAACTAATCTGTGATACGCTTCACCATTTTTATTACCAATTCTGATATTTCTCTTTTCTTCTCATGACATCTCATTATAACTCCTCATGCATATATACTTCTTTACTTTTAACACACCCGATATCAATCATCAAATTGAACATCATGCTCCATTAATCCTTAATACAATTCCTTGATACCTAATTGCTTACATAGATCACTCAATTACATAATCATGATTATCCAGGACAGGTATACTGGCTATGATACTAACTCTGGGAACTATCACTGATATTCTATACTCTCATTCTACTTATAGTACTATAATGACACTTATCCTAGAACTATTGCCACAAGGTACTATGCTATGGGTTAACTCTAGATTAAGGCCTACTGCTCACATGTCTAACTAGGAAACACTTATAACTCACTAGCAACACTCAGTCAATACTAATACTCAAGACACAGCCATAATTACAAGTCATTAATTATTATACTTAACAAGGAATCCTCAAGGAATAGGAGCTCAAAAAGACTGGATTGCGGACTGAAGGTGTTTCTACTGCTAGCAACAAAAGAACGATGGAAAAAAAGAAGCCTGTATAACAGAAATAGATAAGTGTTGAGATGATACTTTAAGAATAAATTTTTAAGACACAACCTGATAATCATACATGTCGGTCAAAAATCATGACGCTGAGAATCCTCGCCATGCCAGTAAGCATAGGTGCGGTAAACGACAGGTTCCATAACTAAAGTACGTAACCCTATAATCATGACATCTAGAATTTTTGCCATGCTAACCGATACAACTGCGATAAACTCTAGGTTCCATAACCAAAGCAGACGTTTCACCTTCCGCACTGTTCTCATCAATATATGTCATCAGATGATATCGTAAAGTTTAGTCCGTAAAATTTATCTCGGCATAAAATCAAACTCTACAATGAAACCAAAATCCTAATTTAATAACTAATCAACAGGAATCAAACTCAATATCAACGAGTGAGGACGGACGGAAGCAAGGGAAATGATTTAAAATTAGAAATTATAATAAGATTCTCAAGGGGTCGTCCCAGGAATCTTTCAAGAATTTGTGATTGAGTATCCTCTCTCATCCTAGTATCCTATGTCCTATATTCTATAGCAAGTACGCAGTAGTACAACTATGTCGTCGCACTACCACGACATCGCACAACTTGCGAAGTCTGACCTGCATGGGCCACCACTAAAAACGTGTCACGACCCGCACCCGATTTAGGGGTACGAGAGCGTGGGTACGTCCAGCCTACACCGCAGCATCGGCGGTAGAACGCTGTCTAGGTCAAGTACTATCTAACCAATCTCACACTAGTATCCAACTCCATAAGGAGACACGGATAACAATATAAATGAACAACATACTCAATCACATAACTACAGCACGATAAGAAATTGAAGAAAAGAAATAAAGATACAACACAAGTCTAAAATGTAAATAATCTAACTCAACATAAACCAAGTCTCAACAAAAATGCCGGAGACAAATCCGGTACCAAATAAACTACTGAAAGAACTAACTAGATATCTAGTGATTCCGGCTAGACCTTCCGGAATCACGACTGAACTAGTAAATCCAAGACTGCGGCTACTCACCTTGATGGTCCACAAGTGTCGGATACCACTCCTCTAGGCATAGTCTGAAAAATGTTTTCCAGTCAGGAAGGAGCAAAGTACATCTCTAAATAGCAGTTCTTTATCAATGATATAAACTATGTAGCAGTTCTAGATGGAAATATACAAGATGCATGTATAGGTACGAGAAATATACAATAAAAGAAATAATGGAGAGACTATAAGTAAATGCAGGTAAAGAAACAATATGTCAATGAGCAAGAATCCTATGACTAAGTGTGTGAGTACTAGCTTTAACATGTGATCGGCTTGGGACTAGTAAACTCATTACATTGGTTAGTAGGGCTAACCAATGTAACAGTGAGGAGGCATGTAAATGGTAAGGCTGCACCGACGTAGGGCGTGGGTGAGCTATGATGCATGTAAAGTTGGGTATGATCACATATCTACACTAAAATACTCCCCAACCCCCGACTGGTATAGTAGATCCAATCATGGTACGCTATGGCACGTGATTCCCTAGGGAGGTAGCAAATCTCCTCGGGACTTAGTGTCTGTACATGCACAAGATAACAAGGAAACAAGTCTTGTACAAGCTACACCATGAATAAGGAATAATATCTCATAACGAGATCCGTGTATACCAATCCGTGTAACCAGCGTTTCAAGAGCATGGATATCTACCCTAGATACAGTGAACATAGGGGATATCATAAATAGGAAACTAATCAGAGAATGTACTCGCCTTGGGTCCTTAGCTGGTGAATACCAAGGTCCTGTTCCACAGTATCGCCTGGAGGAACCAACAGTCCTAAAGACATATAATAAATAATATAATATTTGCATCAGAAGCTATACTAAACATACAAGCAAATACTAACTCAGGGGCTATGCCAGGTATGGCACTGGTCAATCTAGGGTCGTCTAGTAGATAGATATATAAGACACATTATATCTATTTTTAACTACATTAGTACTTTCAATATATATACATGCACCAATTTATATACATTTACAATATATATATATATACGTACCAATTTATATACATATCTAATTTATACTAGTTGAACAATATATATGTATACTCATACATATGCTAAAAATACATTTTAAATATATATATATATATATATATATATATATATATATATATATTGTCAATGTTATTATTATTAAAATATATACTAATAAAACATTTTCATATATCATATATATATATATATACATTAATACATACATATACTAAAGTATATAGATACTATGCTTATACATGTTTAACATTTAATTAAATAAATAATATACATGTACATATATTAAAAATATACATTACTAATGTATTTATATACTATACATATTCACGTATTAAACATTAATTAAATAAATACTATTTATATACATATACATATATACGTATGTATATATATATACATATATATACAAAGGAAGAAGGAAGAGGGAGAAGAGAGGGGGCTCTCATAGTGGTGGAGCTCCTGTGGGCCGCCAGACTGCAGTAGGGGGCCGCCGGACTGCGGGCTGGTCGAGGAGGGGATGAAGGGGAGAGCAGGTCGGCTTCAGGCGGTGCGGGGATGCTGCAGTGGGTGCTCGGGGATGCTGCAGTGGGTGCTCGGGGAAGCTCGCCGGGTGTGGGGCTTCGGGTTGCAGCAGTCGGCTGCGGGGATGATGCTCCGGCGGGTCAGCCGGAGCTGCAGGGAGAGGGAGAGGTGGCCCGATGAATAGTGGTGGTTTGGTGGCTGGTCGGAGTGGGTCGACGCTGGGACAGCGGGCGGGAGGAGCTTCGGGTTAGGGGCTCGGGGATGAACGGAGATGAGGGTGCTCGGTCGGGGAGCTACGGGGATGAACAGAGATGAGGGGAGCAGCGGGCCGGAGTTCAGTCGGAGCGGGGTCGGCCTAGCCGCCGGGGAGAATCAGAGCTCGGGGTGGTGATATGGAGAAGTGGTTCGGCCGGAGCTGGCCGAGGCAGTTGGCCAGAGTACAGGCCGGGGCAGTTGGGTGAACAGTGTTCCCCCCCCCTCTCTTTCAAATTCAAAGAAATATAAATAAAGGAGAAGAAGAAAGGAAGAAGAAGAAGTGAAGAAAAGAGAAGAAGAAGAAAAATTTAGAATGAGGGAGGAGCTGCTACGGTTTGGGGAGCTTGGGGGGATTCCCTAGGTTTCCTTTTTTGGGGATTAGGGCTTTGGATAGGACATTAAATAGGGTAGTGTATGTGGAAAATCAAGGGTGAGGATGCACCCATTTTAAATGGGTGGCCCAAATTTGTCATGAAGAAAATTTTCTACATGTGAGGATGGGGTGTTGACTAGTCAATGTTGGGCTTCTCCATTTGGTTGAACCAATGGGGTGTTGACACCTATTGCAAATTTGTAATTTAGCCCCCATAAATTTGGGTATTTGCACAGATGCATAAAATGATGAAAATTGGGTGGGCGATTCGGTGTTCGACGTTTTGCAGAGTGAGGGGGCGTTGTGTGTGTCGGTATGGGCTTAATTAGCAAGGTACTGGAATTAAACGGGATTAACGAAATCAGATAAAATGGTATCCTCGATTTAATTAGGAATAAATACAAGCTGTGTTCTAAAATTAATTAGGAGTACATGGGGCCAAAATCAGGTCGGGTCACCAATACCATTAGTGAAGAAGACTCAGAACAGAATATTACCCTAATTTGGGCTGCACGAAAAATAGGTCAAGATTGCTTCCAATTTTGATTGGAACGCACAACGATACAGAAATTGAATTTATTTAGGAATTAAATAAACGTCCGCGACAATTTTTGTGCGGCTAAAAATAAGGTACAAAGAGCATAATTATGAGTTGTAAAAATAGCAGAATGGAAGGCGGGCATGTCTAGGGCAAGATTGTAAAATTTGTTGGGAGACAAGAGTCAGGGTAGCGCTCCAAATATCAAAGCAACGGCAGCGCGCAACAATCAAATAAATTACGGTAATTAAATACAACCTCCAATAAATTAATTCTAAAATAAAACAATTAAATACAAAATCCTATTATTTGATCAGGTGTTCGTCTAGTGGCCTCTAGGTCAAGTCTACCAGCTCAGACATTAAGAACACAGTATATAATATAATATATTTAAATACACACCTCATGCAATTATTTAATTTAAATAAAATATTGAGAAAATCATTTAATATAAATACCATAATATTAATAATAAATAAAAAGTCGAAAATATCCCTGTTTTCAGAATGTGGTAGTGACAGGATAACCTGCTATGCTACCTGTGGCCTATTCCATCACACACTAAGCATTCACTAATCATCAAGCTAGTCAAGATATTCTTAATACTGATGGTTACAAAATACTAGTAATATACTCTAATTTTAGGTCATAGACATGCTTCACTCACTAGTACTTGCTACTTAGGATACTATACAAAATACTGCTAATATACTACCTCCTTGTTCTGTTTCAATCACCAAAATTTCTCAATCATTCTCTTACAAGGAACACTTGTATACCTTTTCAATCATGTATTTTATTAGCACACCCTCGTCCAACTTAATACTCCCAATAAGATACCTTACTTAAACCTTGTTACTGTCTACATAAGGCACCATCTCTCATATGTATTTTTTAGATGACATCGTCATACCAAGTTACTCGTGTCTCTCATCTATATTATATTAGTTACTAAATACTTGTCTAAACTTTCATAATACTTGAGGTACTCCGTCTCTTGTTACTAGGGTATCTCTTTCTATCTGATACTTGGTGCAACTCATCCTCTAACATTTGTTAATCATCTTAGAGTTCTCATCTGTACATTAGTATCACAATACATACACAATTATCTTCTAGTCATTACAACACCATAACATCTCACAGGTATCCTTATACCCCTCGGACTATTCTTTGATACATACGACCTCTATAATCAAATTTAGTAAGGTACTATACTTACTTACTTCTCTCTCTATATATATATATATATATATATATATATATATATATATATATATATATATATATATATATATTGTCTTCCTCCTCTACTGCTTGGATTACTTGTACTATTACTTCCAGATGCTTTCTATCCATATTAACTGATACACCAATCCAAGATCATCACACAAGGTACTTACTGTTACTAGCACATTACTCAACTAATCCCTGATATAGAAATACTAGCACTCTTGATATAGTAATACTAGATTTCTAACTACACAATATATGTCCTTAAGGTTCTAGGACACTAGCTTCATCATTAGATCACCTCATCATACTCATTAGAAATGATGATCACTTACATCCAATGCACTAGTTGTTAACTTCTATAATACACATGTTCTACTTCACTCTCAAAGGCAGACATATGGTTCCATATCTCTATATGTGTATTTCTCCTCAAACCTTTTACAAATGGATACACAAATCAATGATACACTACATATCTTTCATGACCAATCTTGATATTTCTTAACCCATGACATACTATTAACACTCAAGTTTCTACTTTCTGATACTCATGAACTTCCACACTGACACTCATCACCCACTGTATATTATGTACACAATTTTTAGACACTCTTCCACCTATTGCTTCCAATATATCACTAGCCTCAATATCAGGTGATATACCCATCAGTAGTCATATACTGGTACACTCCTATCTACTCACATCAATCTGTATCATAAGTCCTACTACTTTTATCATAATGTAATAATATTCCCTCGCATTCTCCCATACACTTATAGGTACCCTTCTACTATGACACACTCATTAATACCCTTGATGCATATATATTTCTTTACTCTTGACACACCAAAATATCAACCACAAAATTGAATATAATGCTCTATTAATTTCCAACATAATTTCCTCGATACTTAAATGTTTACATGGCTCACCCAACTACATAAATTTATGACTATCCAAAACTGGTATGCTGATTCTGATACTAACTCATGGGACCACTACTAATACTCTCTACTCCCCCTTCTACCTATAGTACTGATACTAACTTATAATGACATCTATCATAGAACTATTGCTACAAGGTACTACGCTATGTGTTATCTTTAGATTTATGCCTATTGCTCACATGCCTAACTAAGAACCACTTACAGACTCGCAATCCACACTCCCAATAGTTAATACTGATACTCAAGACACAGACCTAATTATAATTCACTAATTATCACACTAACAAGGACTCTAATGGAAAGAAGCTCTATAAGGAACTGGACTAGAGAACTGAAGGTATCTCTACTGCTAAGCTAAAGAAAAATGGAAAAAAGTCCTGAAATAACAGAAATAAATAAGTACTGAGATGATACTTTAAGAACCAATTTAAGATACAATCTGATAATCATATACGTCTGTCTAAAATTATGACACTCAGAATCCTTGCCACGCCAGTAAGCATAGCTGCGCTAAATGATAGATTCCAAAACTAGGGTATGCAACTCTATAATCAGGTCATCTAGAATCCTCACCATGCCAACCGGTATGGCTACGAGAAACTTTAAATTTCATAACTAAGATATGTACATCCGAAGTCAGGTCCCGACATTTCTGCTACGTCAGCTAATATGGCTGTGATAAACTCTAGGCTCTATAACCAAAGTAGATGTTTTATCTTTCTCACTGTCCTCATCAACATATGTCATCAGATGATACCATAATTTTAGTTTATAAAATTCATCTTAATATGAAATCAAACTCAATATGGAACACCAAGAATTTAAATAAATCGATTACCAAGTATCAAATTCAACAATCGATCACCAAGAATCAAATTCAACAACAACAAGTGAGAGCAGACAAAAACAAGGAAAAAGATTTGAATTAGAGTTTATAATAAGATTCTCAATGGTCATCCCAGGAATCTCTCAAAAATTTGTGATTGAGTATCCTCTCTCATCCTAGTGTCCTATGTCCTATATCTTATCGCAGGCACGTAGTAGTACAACTAAGTTGTCGTACTACCACGATATCGTACAACTTACGAAGCCTGACCTGCACGGGCTACCACTAAAAATGTGTCACGACCTGCACCCAGTGTAGGGATGCAAATTGGGAATAATGCCCAGGCTACGCCGCAACATCGATGGTATAACGCTATTTTGGTCAACTATACTATCTAAATATCTCATAATAATATAAAATATGCCAACAATATCTCATACAAATCTCAATCATAATTCTAAAGCATAAGAAGATATGAAGGAAGTCTAACTATACATTTAAAATATATATTATCAATAATAGAAATAATATCCAATCTCATACCATATGCCAGAAATAAATTTGGTACCAAAATGCTAAAGAAACAAACTATAAAAAACTAGTGATCCGGATAAACCTTTCGGCAATCACTCCAGAACTAGTGGTTCCAAGTCTGCACCATCTATAAGTCGAAGTCCATAGTATGCCGGACACCAATCTCTCAGATCCTCTGAAAAATATTTTTCAGTCAAAAATGGAGCAAAGTACATCTCTAATAGCAATTCTAATCAATGATATAAACTATGTAACAGTAAATAGATGTGAGTATACTAGAGGCCATATACATATATAAGAGATACACAATAAAGGAAATACTGGAAATAAATACAAGAATGAACAATATGGCAATGAACAAGAATACTAATGACTAAGTGAGTGAGTACCAGCTTTAACATATGATCGCTTGGAAACTTGCACAAGCGTAAATGGCCTGGCTAATCATACGTGCGGTATATGGTCAACACTCACAAGGAACAAGACTTACACAAGGAGGGTATAATCACATATCTACACTACATACTCTCCAACCCCTACTGGTATAGTGGATCCAACCATGGTATGCTATGGCACGAGATTCCCCAAGAAGATAGCAACTCTTTCCGAGAATCAGTGTTTATACATACACAAGATAATCAATGAAACAAGACTTACACAAGATACACCATATACAAGGAATAACATCGCATGACGAGATTCGGATATACCAATCTGTATAATCATCGTGTCAAGAAATATGGATATCTACACTAGATACAATGAACATAGAGGATATCATAAATGAGAAACTATAAGAGAATATACTAGCCTATGGTCCAGAGCAATGACTGTCAAACTATCCGAACTGGTGTCACACAGACCTATATATGGAATATTACATAAATACAAGATTTTGGAAAGAAAATAAGTTTAAACTAGTCAATATCTAGGTCATAAAGCTATTTCTAAGTCAAAATAGTCAAACTAGGTCAACTCTAAGTCAAACTGGTCAATTATGGTCAAACTATAGTTAATCTACCTATTTATAGGTTGTATGAGTCTATCTCAGTGATATTGGATTCATACACTATGAATCTAGGTAAAACAAGCTACATCTTAGTATACTAAGATACCGTATCTCAGGATACGCAAACAAGTGATAAAATATAGCATATGTATAATAAAGCAATATTAAATATATAAATC
This sequence comes from Iris macrosiphon, assembly GCA_036927795.1. Taxonomy (NCBI): domain Eukaryota; kingdom Viridiplantae; phylum Streptophyta; class Magnoliopsida; order Asparagales; family Iridaceae; genus Iris; species Iris macrosiphon. Next base: position 101,815,678 of record JAYESA010000020.1, on the reverse strand, counting down.
CTAATTAAAAATAATAAATGGATACCTTAATTTTGAACCAACTTGGTATCGCAACACTAAACCTCTATCTTGATACCCAAACCCAATACCTTGGGTATCCTCAATACCTTGGCATTTATCTTGGTATCTTAAGGTAATATCACTCTAGTATATATATTAACTACCCAACTATAAACTACCATGCATTTAATATTTATACAATACTATATACCTTATATTAGTCACCTTAGTATCAATCCATAATTAGTCTACATCTATCATATTACTATGCCAATACCTACTACTAATACCTTGGTACATCTCAAGGTAATCCAAAATGCTAACGTATAACTAATACATATATATAAACCCAACTAATACTAAAAATCACCAATACTATAATGTATGTATATCCATTCATAGGGACTAAATATGATATAATATTTTTAACTACTATATATATATTACTACATATATCTAACTAACTATTAACCATAACATACCAAATACCTTAACTACTCAAACTAATGACAAATTTATATATCAACCTAATACACTACTAACTAATCACTAACCACTAATACATATATACATATACACATATCTATATATATAATACTTAACTAGAGATACTAGTACATATGTATATATATAGATCTAAACAATTAACTAGATAATTTATCAAGCTACTAATAAATATTAGCTAACTACTACTAACCAACTTACTAACTTATAACTACTACAATATAGTATACTAATACATAAATATAAATTAGGAATATATATATAAATATATATTAATACCATATATATATATATATATATATATATATATATATATATATAACTGCATATCTGTCACTAAAAGTCCCTGCCGCCCGTCGCTGAAACTGTTGTTAGTGCTGTTGTTACTAACTGCTGATATAGCGACGATTTTCTGCTGTTGTTGCTAATGCTACTGTTGTTGTTGTCGCAAAAACTGCTTCCATTGCTAATGCGTTGCTGCTGCTATTGCTATTGCTATTGCTGCTGGCGTTGCTATTTGCTGCTGATGTCACTAATTTCGCTGTTGCTGCTGCTGCGCTGTTGCTACGCTGCTACCGTTGCTAAATATTATCGCTAATGCTGTTGTTGTCCTCTCTCACTCTCTTATATATTAATATATAATTCATAATATATATATATATATATATATATATATATATATATACAATTACATATATATATACATACTCCTCCACATACATATATATGTACACAATAAATACATATAACATAACATAACATATATATATATATATATATATATATATATATATATATATATATATATATATATATATATATATATATATATATATATTAACATATATACATATATAACTTCACATATACGTGCACGTATATATATATATGTCATACAATTGTATAAATAAATATATATATATAACATACATATAAGTATATATATATAACAACATATATATATATATATATATATATATATATATATATATATATATATATATATATATATATATATATATATATATATACACACAATACATATATAAATACACTATTACATTTAAAAGCTAATACATATGTAGAGAATAGCTACATAAATATATAACACCTAGATATATAGATCTATGACACACTAATACATAAATATGTATACACAATAATATATATATATATATATATATATATATATATATATATATATATATATATATATATATATATATACATCACCAAGACTAAGAATAATTTAGAAATAGATCTAGAATTAAATTCCACAAACACATGGAGCGTATTACCCTGTATCCCACTAGATCTAGGATACGCTTACGACACGAGCAAGTCTAATATATTATTTATAAACAATACGAATAGTCAAACATAAATCTACGTGTCCATGTCAAAATGTGACATGCACAAAATTCCGTGTCAGAGGGAAAACCCCCCAAAATAATACGTATCACCAAATTGTTGGGATACGACCTACACGTACCCTTGTTGGGATACGACCTATACTTACCCAATTATGGACATGACACTAGCCCCAAACATATAAGCACATGTCAAATTGAATTATAGGACCAATTGACACACACAACAAATGTCAATCTCGAAATTCCCCAAAATTGACACAAAAAGTACCATAATTTTCTCAATAGGCCTCCTATAAACACAAAATACTGGATAGCCTATGTATAGGGGTTAATTTCTTATGGTTAAATCTTAGATTTAGAACCTAAATTAAGAGAAAAACTAAATTGTACCTATGGGAGATGGATTTACAATAAAACCTTTAAAATTGATAAAATTAGCCTTCAATTTGTAGATCCTTGCTCCTCTTTGTAGATCCATGCTTTCTCCTTGTAGATCCTTGATCTACTAGTCTCCAATGGTGATTTGAGAAGAAATTTGGAAAAAAAATTGGTAGAGATTTGGTGGAATTTGGTTGAGAAAAAATTTAGATCTAGATTTGGAATAAAAAATAAAGAGAGAGAAAGTTTTTATCTCCTTTATATAGGCCTCACTTGCCCCCTCCCTCAAGCTACTATGTAAAGTCTACAATACCCTTTGGGGCCTCTCATGAAGAAATTAATTAAGGAGGGTAGCTTCTAGTCTAATGGGTTTAACATAATTAATCATCCTCCTAATGATTGGGCTTTTAACAATTGGGCTCAATTCTAACTAGAATTAAATGTTGGTCCATGATTCTAAACTAACTAGTTAGGTCCACTAACACAAGTCCAAAAATAAATCTAATATGATAACCATAAATAAATAATACAATGAATAAATATTGACAAGTGATACATCTAGGATATTTGGTAATGGTAGAGAGATGTGCACTCGATTGTTAGCATAGAAGCATATTCTTTTGACCCAGCTAATTATGCAGGGATCCAGATCGATCGAGTATTCAAATAATTATGGTATGTAGTCGACTATACAAAGCATTCTTTAACTTAGGTTACTGGAGAGTAATGGTCAACTTTGGCCTACTACTCTATACAAAGTTATCTACTAACGTTCAGATGCATTTAGCCGTGAGGTTTGCGAGACCATTATTGTCACGCCCCAGTTCCAAATATAAGGAACTGAGCCACGTGGCAATGGCCAACGAGTACACTTCGACGAGCATCCTAATCTAATAGACCCGACGGAGTGCACCTAAGCTGTAAAGTACAATGATAAAATCCAACATATAACACATAGACAGTGAAACTAAATCTCATCTATAGACAACTGAAAATATAGAGCACATAGAGAAAATTATAACTACTAATGTACAGAAGGAAAATAAGACAGAAAAAGTATTATATTACAATTGCGAGTAGAGTCACACGGGAACAAATCCGCTAATACAAATACTAAAATGAAGGGAAGCAATAAGATAACTAGGGACGGTATCTGAATGCTATACCGGCCCAGGGTGAATTCACTACCAGAGATAAAATAAAGTCCTCGGGAAGGATCTCGTCCTCTGCAATAGATCCTGCTCCTTGATATCCACTCGGTCCATACTCCTCCGAAAGTCCTCTTCGCCTAGGCCTGGAAGGGAACCAGGTCCCCATAGGGACGTAACATGGTACAAAACAGTATGCCATAGGATAACAGAAAACAACAAGTACATTATGCCGCAGCTACCGAGGTAACTCCTCACCCTTCTCTTTTTTTTAGTGTAGTTATGATGTTATGTTAAAGAGACCCTAGTTAGGGTTAGGGTTCATGAATACTTCACGTGCATTTTTATGGTGGATATTAAGGAGTAGGTATATATGTGAAATGGTGTTATAATAATATAATGACGGTTATTTATTGAGAGCTTGATAATTAATAACTAATTTATTTGAGGATGAATAAATTGAATGTACATAATAACGTCTGTGAATACAAGAATGGTATGGTTAAGGATGAGCATAGCTTAAACGGCTGAAATCACCATGATAAATATTATAGGATTGGAGATTTGGTTTGATGATGTTATACTGATTGTTGATCATATTTGATGCAACGTTCCTTTAGTCAACTTGGATAAACCCTCTAGTTAGTGTCTATGTGAGCTATATGTAACTAAGACTGAAGTCTATGCTAGACGTATGTCACCTCTTATTTTAGAATAATATCGTGATAGTTTATTGATTAATCTTTTATATCGTCTCTAGGTACTTCGGTATCTGCGGACTTGGATGTTGTACCGGAGCCCCACATTCAGCATCCATATCCAGGCAAGTGTACCTTGCTATCCTGTATCTCAGTTTTTATATTACTATTTAATTTATCTATGCATTGTGCATGCTTGGATCAGAATCGTTACTTAGCATCCGAGTCATATCCGGGTGCAGATGTTCGTTGGTAACATCTGGTATCGAATGATAGATGTTCGCGATATCTTGATGTACCTACTTGGTTATATCAGAACCCTAGGACACATTCAGAGACCGTCATCGTGCCAGATTTTCTGTATCCTGATACTGTCAGCATGACCAAAATCTAGGACAACTTTAGGGTCATGATTGTTGATAGTTACTTCAGTATGATGAGACTGTTAGATAGAGGTTCTGGTTCAACGAATACTTGTTGACCGCTTTGGAAGAAAAAGATAGTTACTAGACGTTTGGGCTACTCTGCATATGCTGTATATATGTATATGTTCCTATTTATGTAGTATCCTATATCCGGAGTCATAGTATCACCCGTGTGACTCTGTGCTCGGAGCTACGGTACGCCCCCTGTGTCTCTGTATTCGGAGCTACGATTTTATATTTGGACAGCCCATGCATCGAATATTGTCTTTAAAGTTATGTCTCACTTACGTGGTTATGCTAGATTACACCGACACAAATACTAAAATGAAGGGAAGCAATAAGATAACTAGGGACGGACAAAAAATAACAAGTACAACGTCGGTGTAATCTAGCATAACCACCTAAGTGAGACATAACTTTAAAGACAATATTCGATGCATGGGCTGTCCAAATATAAAATCGTAGCTCCGAATACAGAGACACAGGGGGCGTACCGTAGCTCCGAGCACAGAGTCACACGGGTGATACTACGACTCCGGATACAGGATACTACATAAATAGGAACATATACATATATACAGCATATGCAGAGTAGCCCAAACGTCTAGTAACAATCTTTTCCTTCCAAAGCGGTCAACAAGTATTCGTTGAACCAGAACCTCTATCTAACAGTCTCATCATACTGAAGTAACTATCAACAATCATGACCCTAAAGTTGTCCCAGATTTTGGTCATGCTGACAGTATCAGGATACAGGAAATCTGGCACGATGACGGTCTCTGAATGTGTCCTAGGGTTCTGATATAACCAAGTAGGTACATCAAGATATCGCGAACATCTATCATTCGATACCAGACGTTACCAACGAACATCTGCACCCGGATATGACTCGGATGCTAAGTAACGATTCTGATCCAAGCATGCACAATGCATTGATAAATTAAATAGTAATCTAAAAACTGAGATACAGGATAGCAAGGTACACTTGCCTGGATATGGATGCTGAATGTGGGGCTCCGGTACAACATCTAAGTCCGCAGATACCGAAGTACCTAGAGACGATATAAAAGATTAATCAATAAACTATCACGATATTATTCTAAAATAAGAGGTGACACACGTCTAGCATAGGCTTCAGTCTTAGTTACATATAGCTCACATAGACACTAACTAGAGGGTTTATCCAAGTTGACTAAAGGAACGTTGCATCAAATATGATCAACAATCAGTATAACATCATCAAACCAAATCTCCAATCCTATAATATTTATCATGGTGATTTCAGCCGTTTAAGCTATGCTCATCCTTAACCATACCATTCTTGTATTCACAGACATTATTATGTACATTCAATTTATTCATCCTCAAATAAATTAGTTGTTAATTATCAAGCTCTCAATAAATAACCGTCATTATATTATTATAACACCATTTCACATATATACCTACTCCTTAATATCTACCATAAAAATGTACGTGAAGTATTCATAAACCCTAACCCTAACTAGGGTCTCTTTAACATAACATCATAACTATACTAAAAAAAGAGAAGGGTGAGGAGTTACCTCGGTAGCTGCGGGTGGTGGAAGCGGCGATGCTGCACCTTCGGTCAGGGATGGCGTCGACCGCAGGGGTCACGCGCACGTCGACCGAGGTGGTGGGCATGCTCGACTGCGTAAAAAAGGTGTTGCTTGGCTACGTGAAGGAGGTGTGGCTGGTGGTGGTGGTCGTGGGGGTGGTGAAGCTGATCATGGAGGTGGTGGTACTGGAGGCGGTCATCGTGGTGGTGCTGGCCATGGAGGTGGTAGTCGTGGTGGTGATGGTCGTGGAGGTGGTGGTGCGAGGATGTTGATAATGATGGCGGGTGGAGGTGTAGGAGGTGATGGGCGCGGTGGTGCTGGCCTTGGAGGTGGTGGTAGTGGTGGTCCAAGGTAGACGTGGTGGTGAAGGTGGCGGTGATGGTGGTCGGGGCTGCTGCAGTCGTGTTGGTGGTGGCGCTGCGGGTAAAACTCGGCCGGAGTTGGTGCAGCGAAGGTCATGGGGTTGGTGAAGCTGCTGCGGATGGTGGTGTTGCTAGAGGAGGAGGTTTCTGGAATGGCAGTAGGTGGTCCGGTGCGGTGGCGGTACTGAGGGAGGAGGCTGCTATGGGTGGCAGTGGGTGGAGTTATGCAGTAAAGCTCGGTCGGAGAAGAAGCGGGTGATGGCCAGACTTGAAGAAGATGCAGAAGTGAAGAAGGAGAAGAAGTAAAGAAGAAGAAGTGGGAAGGAGGACGTGGTTCGGCTGTTAAGGAAGAGGAAGAAGAGAGAGAGGGAGGGGTTTCCTAGGCTTCTCTAGGGATTAGGGCCTACTGCTTTAGGAATGGTGTCAGGAGGTGTTATTATAGGGGGATGTGTAGTGGTGATGAAGTTGCATTTTGAATCAAGGGTCTTGATTTATCATAAAAAAATTGTACAAAGCAAATAGGGAGAAATATGGAGAGAGAGAGAGAGACATGATCGGTCCATGTGAGGTTGGGGTGTTCTTCATTGGTTTTAACCAATAGGATGGTGACACATAGCACCCTATTTGCTAATAAGCCCCTTAACTTTTGGATATTTGCACATAAAGGAAAAATGATGAGAATTTGGTGTGGGAAGTGGTGTTTGGTATTTTGTAGGGTTAGGGGATCTTGTATATTTTACATGGACTTCATGAAAGAGATATTGGGTTAAATTGGGGTTAGGTTGAGATTAGTTTAAGTTGGTGTCCCCAATTTAATTAAATAAACTATCATGTGCTCTTAAATTAAATAGGGGCACATGGAATCTTAATTAGGAGTGACACAAAAGTCATGAACGGTGTAAGCTTGGTGTCAGTCTTCGCCCCTTTAATTGGTTCGACGAAACGGATTGAGTTTGTGTCCCCAAATTGATGGTAACGACATAGGTACGCGACATAGGATTAAAGAATTGATTTTGGGACTGAAATGTTGTGCAATTAAATTCGAGCACAAGGGAGTATGTTTTTGAGTGACAGAAAAGTCCAGCGCCTAGGTTGGCTTGTCAGGTCAAGAGTGCAATAATTTGTTAGAAATTAAGGGCTATTCTTGGGCTCCAAATATTGCAGCAACGGTAGGATGCACCTAGGGTTTAAATTTAAGAACCAGTCAACATAGCCTAATTTCTAAAACTCAAACACCCAGATGCTAAACCAAAATTTTAACCCTATCTAGTCTACCTAAAATAATAATTTGAGAGAGTTTTGGAACCTATCCTGATGTTCTGCTCTGGCAATGGAAGGTATATACATAGCCTAGAGAACTCCTCCCATGTGACCTGATCGGGCCCTAAATGCTCCTCCTCTAAGAGCCACAAGTGATGAACATTTCTAGTAAGCTGCATCCTGACAGCGGTCAACCATCTATGCCTTGGGAGATCGGTGGACTCCAGCTGGTGTTGAATGCTGGTGAGCCATGCATGAACCTTCGTCGGCTCCTTCGTGCCAGAAAATGGAAGTGGTATCATACGACGGAAGTCTATGATAGACCATCGTCGACTGACAAGCTGGTGGTGATGCCTGTCCCAAGGCCGTCATAATACTCTCCCTCAAGTTCTCAGCCTGGCACTGCTGGGCCTGCTGCTGAGCCTGCTGCTAGACCTGCTGCTGGGCCTGCATCATGGCGTAGACCATCTGAAACATCTACGGCCCTTCCATGGGTTGCCCTGTTGGGAAAGGCATGTATGGCATCTGTGGATGAAATGGAGGTGGTAGGGGCAACTATTGCTCCTCCTGCCTTGCGGTCCTTTGGTCCTCATGGCCTGCCTGGTGCGGAAGCTGGTGCCCGTCTGAAGGCACCTCTCGCTGTCCAGATGACTGTCCCTGGGGAGTTGGGGTCAACAGAAGTTTATACCCCAGTTCTGGTTCTTCGAATGACCCTGCATCACAGGGGACATCACCCGGCTGTGCGACACGTCTGCTATAGAGATTCATAACACTGAAAAGAAGTTATGTTTAAGATCAGCATTAAGGAATTAAACAATATGCAAATTAGCAAAAGTAAAATTGAAATAGAGGTATCATGTGAAAGACTCAAGCATGTAGATGAGATTCCTAATATCTATTCCTAATTTGCAGGCTCGCTTGGCACAGTCAGGTAACTAAGATAATTTAAATCAGACCTGCATGGGCCACCACAAAAACTATATCATACCCCAGTTCCAAATATAAGGAACTGAGCCATGTAGAAATGGCCAGCGGGTACACTTCGACGGGCATTCCAATCTAATGGACCCGACGGAGTGCACCTAAGCTGTAAAGTATAATGATAAAACCCAATATATAATACATAGACAGTGAAACTAAATCTCATCCATAGAAAACTAAAAATATAAAGCACATAGAGAAAATCATAACTACTAATGTGCAGAAGGAAAATAAGACATGAAAAGTATCATAATACAATTACGAGTAGAGTCACACGGGAACAAACCTGCTAATACAAATACTGAAATAAAGGAAAGCAGTAAGATAACTAGGGACGGTATCTGAATGCTAGATTATAATACCCGCCCAGGGTGAACTCACTACCAGAGATCAAACGAAGTCCTCGGAAAGGATCTCGTCCTCTGTAATAGGTCCTGCTCCTGGATATATACCCGGTCTGTACTCCTCCGGGAAGTCCTCCTCGCCTAGGCCTGGAAGGGAACCAGGTCCTCAAAGGAATGTAACAAGGTACAAAATAGTATACTATTGTATAACAGAAAGCAACAAGTGCAATGTTGGTATAATCTAGCCTAACCACCTAAGTGAGACACAACTTTGAAGACAATGTTTGACACATGGGCAGTCCAAATTTAAAACTGTAGCTTCAAACACAGAGACAACAGGGCGTACGGTAGCTCCAAGCACAGAGTCACACGGGTGATACTACGACTCCGGATACAGGAATACTACATAAATAGGAATATATACATATAAGCAGTGCGTACAGAGTAGCCCAAACGTCTAGTATCTGTCTTTCCCTCCCAAAGTGGTCAACGAGTGTTTAGTGAACCTGAGCCTCTATATAATAGTCTCGTCATACTGAAGTAACTATCAACAATCATGACCCTAAAGTCATGACAGATTCCAGTCATGCTGATAGTATCAGGATACATGAAGTCTGACATAATGACGATATCTGAATGGGTCCTAGGGTTTTGACGTAACCTAGTAGGTACATCAAGGTGTCGCGAATATCTATCAATCGATACAAGACGTTACCAATGAACGTATGCACCCGGATATGACCCGGACGCTAAGTAACGATTCTGATCCAAGCTCGCATAATGCATAGATAAAATAAACAGTAATCTGGAAACTGAGATCCATGATGGCAAGGTACACTTTCCTGGATCCGATGCTGAAGGTGGGGCTCTGGTACAATATCCAAGTCCGCGGATCCTGAAGTACCTAAAGACGATATATAAGATTAATCAATAAACTATCACGATGCTATTCTAAAATAAGATGTGACATACGTCTAGCATAGGCTTCAGTTTTAGTTACATATAGCTCACATAGACACTAACTAGAGGGTTCACCCAAGTTGACTAAAGGAACGTTGTATCAAATATGATCAACAATCAGTATAATGTCATCAAACCAAATCTCCAATCCCCTAATATTTATCACGATGATTTCAGTCGTTCAAGCTATGCTCATCCTAAACCATACCATCCTTGTATTCACAGACGTTATTATGTACATTCAATTTATTCATCCTTAAATAAATTAGTTATTAATTATCAAGCTCTCAGTAAATACCGTCATTATACTATTATAACACCATTTCACAAATATACCTACTCCTCAATATCCACTATAAAAATGCATGTGAACCATTCATGAACCCTAACCCTAACTAGGGTCTCTTTAGCATAACAGCATAACTATACTAAAAAACAGAGAAGGGTGAGGAGTTACCCCGGTGGCTGCGGGTGGTGGCAGCGGCAATGCTACAGCTCGGTCAGGGATGGCGTCGATCGCAGGGGTGGCACGTGCGTCGACCGAGGTGGTGGTGGTGCTTGGCTGCATGAAAAAGGTGTTGGTCGGCTATGTGATGGAGGTATGGCTGGTGGTGGTGGTCATGGGGGTGGTAAAGCTGGTCTTGGAGGTGGTGGTGCTGGAGGTAGTCGTCGTCGTGGTACTAGCCGTAGAGGTGGTGGTCATAGTGGTGCTGGCCGTGGAGTTGGTGGTACGAGGGTATTGATGATGATGGCGGGTGGAGGTGTAGGAGGTGATGGGTGCAGTGGTATTGGCCGTGGAGGTGGTGGTAGTATTTGTACGAGGTGGACGTGGTGGTGAAGGTGGCAGTGATGGTGGCCAGGGCTGCTGCAGTCGCGTTGGTGGTGGCACTTCGGATGAAACTGGGCCAGAGTTGGTGTAGTGAGGGTCATGGGGGTAAAGAAGCTGTTGCAGGTGGTGTTGTTGTTGGAGGAGGAGGCTGCTGGAATGGCAGCGGGTGGCAGCGGGTGGCAGCGGGTGCTCCGGTACGATAGCTGTGCAGAGAGAGGAGGCTGCTGTGGGTGGCAGCAGGTAGAGTTGTGCAATGAAGCTCGGCCGGAGAAGAAGCAGGTGATGGCAGGAGTTGAAGAAGAAGAAGAAGTGAAGAAGGAGAAGAAGTGAATAAGTGAAGAAGAAGAAGAAGAAGAAGAAGAAGTGGGAAGGAGGAGATGGTTCGGCTGTGAAGGAAGAGGGAGGAGAGAAAGAGAGAGAGAGAGAGAGAGAGAGAGAGAGAGAGAGAGGGGTTTCCTAGGCTTCTCCAAGGATTAGGGCTGGCTGCTTTGGGAATGGTGTGAGGAGGTGTTATCATAGGGGGATGTATGGTGGTGATGCGGTAGCATTTTGAATCAAGGGTCTTGATTCAGCATGAAAAAATTGTACAAAGCAAATGGGGAAAGAGAGAGGGACATGACTGGTCCATGTGAGGTTAGGGGTTTCTTTATTAGTTTTAACCAATAGGGTGGTGACACCTAGCACCCTATTGCTAATAAGCCCCTTAACTTTTGGGTATTTGCACATGACAAAAAAATGGTAGGAATTTGGTTTGGGAAGTGGTGTTTGGTATTTTGTAGGGTGAGAAGATGTTGTGTATTTTATATGGACTTCATGAAAGGGATATTGGGTTAAATTGGGATTAGGTTGGGATTAGTTTAAGTTGGTGTCCCCAATTTAATTAAATAAAGTATTATGTGCTCTTAAATTAAATGGGGGCACATAGGATCTCAATTAGGAGTGACATAAAGGTCATGAATGGTGTAGGCTTGGTGTCAGTCTTGGCCCATTTAATTGGTTCGGCAAAACGGGTTGAGTTTGTGTCCTCAAATTGCTGGCAACGACATAGGTACGCGATATAGGATTAAAGAATTAATTTCGGGACTGGGAACTTGTGCAATTAAATTAGAGCACAAGGGAGTGTGTTTGTGAGTGACAGAAAAGTCCAGCGCCTAGGTTGGCTTCTCAAGTCAAGAGTGCAATAATTTGTTGGAAATTATGGGCTATTGTTGGGATCCAAATATTATAGCAATGGTAGGGTGCACCTAGGGTTTAAATTAAAGAACCAGTCAACGTAGCCTAATTTCTAAACCTCAAACATCCTGATGCTAAACCAAAATTTCTAACCCTATATAGTCTACCAAAAATAATAATTTGAGGGAGTTTACAATTATTGAGACTAACTACCTGCTTTAAAAGGGTATACCATAATACTATAGATAGTCTCTTTTGTGTAGAGAACATCGATGACCGTCATGTAGATAGGCCACACACTAATGACAATTATTTTGCAGACCTAAAATATTGATGCATGCACAGATTCGTGATACCAATATTATTATTTTTAATCGATGTTTTATAGGGATGGACAAGTCGTATGTGGGTAAGATATTAATGTACAAGTGATACTTATCAAGTTATATTCCACTTTATTTATTATGAATTGCTAATAAACCAAGTCCCAACTATAAAGATTATAATTATAAAATTATATGCACACAAGAATATTATGTTAGTTTAGGTGAGTTGGGTTGGTCCTGCTCACCAGTATATTTCCCATTGTGCCGACCCCTCCTCTGTGGCTGCGGTGAGTCACTTGGACGTCCTGAGCCGTTGAAGAAATCGGTTGGTGATTTAAAGCTTTAATTTTGAAAAATATTAGCTCCTACTATAAAGGAGATAATATATGGAATCTTTTATATATTTTATATTCTTGAGTTGTAAGTCATATTGGCATATTTTAGTTGGCAATGTAGAGCCTGTATATTTAGCTATAAGTATCAATATAAGATATTATTTTCATATATTATGTTTTGATTCAATTTGTCTATTTATTTTTGTTATAATTATCTTGTTTTGAGATCAAATATCAATTGTTTTTATTATTGCCTTTTATAAGTACAATTTATACTTGTATAACATGACGTCCAATTACAATTTTTTTGTTTTTTGAAATTGGGACGTGTAAACTGATGGAACTAGGGATCCCCACAACCGCAGATTGGTGTGCATGTCGATCGATAAAATATTAACAAGTTTAAGAAGTGATATAACCCTTCAATGGCAAAAACTATGGTTTACGAATTATACCTGAAGTGGTGAGAAGTTGTCACGACCCGCACCCTGATGATCGGGACACGAGTACATGGGTACGTTCAGCCTATGCCACAGCATCAACGGTAGAACATAGTCTAGGTCATTAATGTGGATCATACTAATATAACTAGTTCTATCATGAACTCAATCACAATATTCTATGGGAAGAATGAACAAAAAAGATAATCCAAATAATAATCTAAAAGAAATAAAACTAAAGCATAGCACTGAGATAGAGAAATAATAGCCAAGATCTCACCAGGGGCCACTTCTATGTCTATAGTGCAAAAGTAGTCTCGATCATAGCATCACTCTGAACTTAGAAATGTGGAGCACAAAAAAGCCTAAAAATATTATCCAGTCAGGATGGAACAAGTATAACCCAATAGCAGTTCCAATATATGACAGAAGCTATAAAACAATAATAGTAATAAAATAAATGATGGAATTAAACTGAGAACATATATTAGCATCACAAATAATGAAAAGTATCATGGTAAGTAATGGAAAGTAAGTAACTGAGAACAATATGTCAGGTGTCATCATATATGGAATGGAAATGGAGAAAAGCTATATTAATAAGTGTTTTAAAATATTAGTTCGATATGTGATCGGCTTGGGCCTAACACGAAATATAAATAAAGGGAAGCTAGCTCAACTATACATGAAGTGTATGATCGGCTAGTTGCCACTGTCTACACCACCACATGGGCTATAAGGTATGATCACATATCCAACTAATACTTTTTCTGCCACCGACTAGTACAACGGATCAAATCATGATACGTTCTGATACGGTAATCACTATGCACGGTCTATAATATCATTCATACTGATCAAGGTCTATATAATCACGGAGAAAGAACATCTCATGATAGGAATCTAAGTTATACAAATTCGTGTATCATCGTGTCAGAATCAAATATAACATCACTAAGAACTTGTAATGTAGAAGCTATCAAATATGGAAACTAGCAGAGAATATATTCGCCTAAAATCTGGTGCTGAATATCAAATGGTGTTTGAAATGGTGCTTCAATGACCTAAATATGATTAATTAAGTCAAAATAGTATTTTAGAATCATAAATATGCTAAACTAGCTTAAAACTAGGTCTCTATGTCAAACAAGGTCAAACTAGTCAAACTAGGTCAATGCCTAGGTTTCTAAGTAAATACTAGCTATTATATATTTTATAGTATTTACCTACTAATAACATAGTCTAGAACCAATACCTAGTCTCGCATCTTAGTGTTTCAACTTATATCCTAATATTTACTCATTACCTTTAGATACCCCATAGTGATACATATGGATACATATGGATATCAACATGCAAGAATTATCAATTATATCCGTGTGTATCCCACAATATCATGACACAACCCTTTGTATCTCATTTAGGATACATAGACACAATCATATATCAATTTGGACACAAGAATCCTTTGAGAACTTGTGTCAAACACTTGGTGTCCTAAATTCGTAATTATATTGAATTCACTACAAAACTCATCATTCTAATTAATAAAACCCTAATTCTATTGGAAAAAATCCATCACTAACTAGTATACCTATTTAGAAGTCAATTTCTCCTAATTGAGGGTTCATATGGTTCCAATTTATAACTTATAAGATAGAATTTGGGGAAAAACAAAAATTATCAATTGGGAATGAGTCTCCAATGGAAACCCACAAATTTGGACACGAGTGAGGAGAGTAGGACATGATTTCTCGTTCTTGGCACTCCCTCCAAGCCTTCTTGTGCTCCAAAGCTCTAATTCTCCAATTAGAAAAGAAATTGAAGGGAATTGAAGGTGGAGCAAGAAACTAGGGTTTGCTAGGATTTTGTTTTCCTAATAGAACGGGAAAAATGAGAAAAAAGGGGTTTATATATTGAACTAGAAATGGGAGGGAAAATAAGATTGTTTTAATTTAATTACAAGTTTGAAATTCCAAGTTAATAACATCTAATTAATAGGAAGGGACTATTTTATTAGAATCTAATTAATAGGAAAAGAATATTCTATCCAAATTATCATGACATCCTAATAAATTCTAACTCACTAATTTTAACTAAATAAACTTCATAATTAACAAAATAGTGAAATGATAATATTACCCCTAATATTGAACCCAAATTTTGGTGGTTATAAATTCTATCCTCCTTAGAAAATTTTTTTCTCGAAATTAAAAACAACAAGCACTAACAAAACAACACAAGAAGAAAGAAAAGAAACCTCTTGGCTCGAAAAAAAATATTGAACCCAAATTTTGGTGGTCACAAATTCTACCCTCCTTAGAAAATTTTTGCCCTCAAATTAAAAATAAAAAGCACTAACAAAACAACATATGTCACGCCCAGTCCTAAAAATACCGAGGCACTAACCACGTGGCAATGGCCAGCAGCACAACACCAATGGGCAAACCCAATTTACCCGTTAGAGTGCACTTAAGCTGTAACAAATATAAATACAGGTCTTTACCATCTATCACTGTATAATTCTAATCTCATCCACAGAAAAAACACAATACTATATGATAGACCAGTCAAAATAATAGATAAAAAGAAATAGTCCATCATCAAGTCAACATAAGTAGTGTCTCGGGGAACAACCAGACACAATAAAGAAAAGAGAATAGCATCAATACATATGTCCATGAGTCAAGATATGAAATAACAATAAGCATAGATAACTGAGTAAGTAACTGAGTACTCGGAAGAAATCCTCTGGCACAACCTCGTCCTCTAGTGCCAGTACTACTCCAGCTTCAGCTCATGTCCCGTATATCTCAGGGTTAATCCTCCTCTATTGTACCTGGGGACATAATCTGGATCCAGGTCCTCAAGGGACAAAGCAAGGTACAAGAAACACTCAAGCCAAATAAAATACTATAAATAAGAACAGATCCTCAGGGCAAGCTACGTAACCAGCTAAATAAAATACAAATGGGAGCATCACTAGTACTCAGGCTAAGACCAGTACAAGCTCTGTGTCGGGGAGCCTGTAGCAGCAAGAATATCAGGTAATGGGCCAAGCTCTGGTACAGAGACTAAAGAACCTCCATTAATATAGTGTGTATATATATATAATTAGCATGTAGCCTGTGTGTCTCTTCCCACCCAATATAAACTCATATCTCATATCCACGATATCTCATGTCCACAACACGCAAGATCATGACCTCTAGCTAGTACAACGAGTCATAATGATATCTCTATATATGAAAGTCTCATATCACGAATCTTGTAAGCCTATATAGAATCACCATAAATTACTCAAGAAAGATTGTCACATAAAATAGTGTCAAGTATCCGATGGTATGACGTACTTGGTAAAGCAAGCACGCAAAAGAATAGGATCGTGGAATCAATTCTCTAAATGACGTTACACGACTCTACGTACGACATCGACACCCGAATCTTGTTCGGACGTTAAGCAATATCTCACGGTCCTGCGTTGAACAGATATATATCAGAAGTATATATATAGAAAGAACTCAAGAAAATAATATCACAGTACAAGTTGGCAAGGTACACTTGCCTTGGTTCTGAACTCTGTCAATTGCTTCTGTAATAGTAAAATCTCCAGGTACGCCTCCGATGCTGTAAAAAATATCACCATTGCTCTCAGAGTACTTAAAATAGCTAGGATTGAGTATCCATAAGTCCAATTTGGACACAGGGACAAAATTGACAGTTTTTGGTTAAAGCGGGGTCCACATGTGGCTTATTTTGCACCAAAAAATATGCCAGAGATAAAGTTCTCAAAATTTATCAAACTTAGTATTTACGAGACAAAAACGATGATACAAACCCAATGGAATGTCCAAAACTGGATTTCGATGAGCCGGTCACGAAATCACCCGTCAAGTGGAACCGTGAGGCCCGCGAAATGGTGTTTCGTCAATGTTCTCAGATTCGAACCAAACTTGGGTCACAGGACCAGCGTACTGCTGTAAATCTGATGGTGCAATTTTCATTACAAAATAACAAGCACACACAAATATATAACAAGTGTCAAAACAGACCGATACGGTATTTTTTGACGGATACACATTGATTCTGGTGTGCACGCGCATCCAAATCAACTTCCGTAAAATCTCACACGTCTGTGTTGACGATACGCAACTTTTGGTATAATTCGCACACGACGAAGTCATCTCGTTTAGCGGAACACACTCTGTATCAAAAAAAATTTGGATTATGAAATCAAGTTTTTGACAAATTTCAACAGTAAATAAATTACAGCATACAATAAAATAAAATAAACTAATTAAAGAGATTAAAACTCAGTTATATTTTATAATTTATTGTTCAAGCAGAATTTAAAAATTAAGAGCCGTTATGAAGATAACGAGACACAAACACTTGCACCTGGGACAGTTTATGTTCCTAAAAAAATAAGTCATTTTTCTCTGTTTTGTGTCACGATTTACGATCAATACAGGACATGATAAGTTAAACTAATTACAGAGGGTTCAAGTGGGTTATGTGGTCTTCACTTAGGATTTGACAGGTCGCTGTTTGAATTACTATGCAGGAAGAGATAGAGGCGAGAAATAGGGTACCTTACTACGGCTGCTGCTTGTCTTGACTTCGGGCGGCTTTTTGTGGCTATCGTTGGCGGTCACGACGCGGTCGACTACGTTGGCGATGGTCAGGGAGATGATGGTGGTGGTGGTATGCTCTAGTGGTGTTTATATAAGATGAAGAGGGGAAGGTTACAGGGAGAGGAAATGAGGGGTTCGGCGGTTGACGGGGAGGGGAAGAGATAGGGACATAGGGGTTATGGGAGAGTACTGTAGCGGGTGTTACGGGTCTGTGGGTTATCGAGTATAGGTTCGAGTTTGGGTATGGGTTTAGTGTCCGGGTTCGGGTTTGGGTTGGTTTGGTTTTGGTTGGTTTGGTTTAATTATAAATAACCATATATATGTTTATGCATATATAGCCATCTAAAAATAGTTTTGGATCTCAATAAATTCCAAAAAATTCTATATTACTCTAATAATAGTTGTACACCCAAAAAATATATTTTCTGTACAATAATAGTAATTAATTAAATATACATAATTATCAATCCATGAATAATATTTATTCTAATTAGTTAAAAATACATAAAATTCTCCCTTAATCTCAATAATTAAAAATACTAGAATAAAATTTAATTCTAAAAAATTAGGGTGTTTACAGCACAACAAGAAGGAAAATGTACCTCATGGCTTGAAAAGATATGGATATCTTTCTCGCATTGTATCCTCCCTCTCCCATATAGACTCACCCAGAGAATATGATGTCTCCATACGATATGAACAAAAGGAATCATCTAGTTTTGCAACATCTTCTCCCTAAGATACAGAATCTCCACCGGTTGCTTCGGATAGCTAAGAGTCGGTCCCATCTCAGTCTCTGAGTTATCCAAAACATGGGTATGATCTACCATGTACCGCCTTAGCTATAACACGTGAAACACATTATGACTACCTCCAATAAAGGCGGCAAGTCTAGTCGATAAGCTACAACACCGACCTTCTCTAGAACACCGAAAGGTCCGATGAACCTAGGACTAGGCTTTCCGTCTCCACCAAAATAAATAGTGCCACGTGTCGAAGAAATGCGCAGAAACACCAAATCGCCGACCTAGCACAAAATAAGCCGTAAGATGCAATCTATAAGCTAAAATAATCATAAACACAAGAAAAAAAAAATCTATACATGAACCTCTAACGGTCTTCGATGACTATCTGCCCAATAGTTCTGTGTATCGCGCACCATATGGAGCATCTCACAAATCTGCTTCATCTTATCTGCAGCATCCATAACCATCTCAAGGCCCAGTAAACTTTCTCACCCATGTCATCCCAAGATAAGGGGTACGATTCCTCTAACCATAAAGAGCCTCAAAAGGTGATTTCTTGATGCTGGCTTGGTAGCTGTTGTTATATATAAACTCTTACAAGTGCAGGTGATCCTTCAACGAGCCTCCAAAATTTAGAACACAAGTTCGAAGTATATCCTCCAGAATCCAAATAGTCCGTTCCGACTACCCATCCGTCTGAGGGTGATAATCCATACTAAACTTGAGTTAGATACCCAAGCTATTTAGGATGATAAACGGGAAAAGATTAATAATGTGGAAAACGAGGTCTTATACGAAAACTCTCCCTTCTTTTATGTTTACAAACAAGATTGTACAATTTAATCCTATACGAGGATGTCTAAGTATAATTTATTTAATCTGGGTAAATATTGCTATAGGTGTCTGATCTGTAGTCGCTCACTTTAGCCCTTGGACCACACGATGTTGAAGAAGTGTCGTGGAAGACAGAAAGCAGCTTCGAAGGTTGCTAAAGAGGGTGGATGCACGATGCCAAAGTCGTCGATCCCTTCTCTTTGCCTGAGCTCTGGATTCTTCTCTCTCTCTCTCTCTCTCTCTCTCTTTCGACCTCTTTTCTCCAATTTTTTGAAATTTAATTTGTCGACCTTTTCCTCTGTTGATAGAGGTCTCTATTTATAGAGTTTTTAGTGACAGTGACCACACAGTCGGCATAGAAACCGAGTAGTGGAAAGTACAGCACCCTTTTACACGACGGTTTAAAATAACCAATGCCTGCGTATAGATGACCTTTTGAGTGAGCATGTGACGCGCGTCCAACTAAGGGACAGAACGCGTATATCTGCTGTGAAGATCACGGCGTAGAAGCCACGTAGGTAGTTATCCCTTGTGTAGAAGAGGTTGGCGTAGAAGCCAATAACTGTCACCATGGCATAGAAGCCATGTAGGCATAGAAGCCGAGTGGGCATAGAAGCCGAGTAGGCGTAGAAGCCGAGTAGGCGTAGAAGTCGAGTGGTCATAGAGGCCGAGTGGTCATAGAGGCCGGGTGGGCATAGAAGCCGAGTAGGCGTAGAAGCCGAGTGGACATAGAAGCCGAGTAGGCATAGAAGCCGAGTGGGCATAGAAGCCGAGCAGGCGTAGAAACCGAGACGATGTGGACGTTTTAGCCGGAATTACGGCTCTTGGAGATATAATCAAATCTCTTGCATTAAATGCAGAGATCTGCCCCCATCCTGCACATTAAATACAGAGGCTTGTCTTTAAGATTTGCCATTATTCTGCACATTAAATGCAGATACGCGCCTCGAATCCTGTACGAAGAGTGACTGCTGATGTGGCGGTCTGTTTGCCTTCTGTAGAGCGTAAGAAGCTCACGTCTTCCTGTGTAAAACTGGGCGGCGTATTCCCTTATATGCGTAAGAGTAGTTTACGCAAATGGGATGTCACTAAACGACGGTTCGGTGACATTTAATCAAATCTCCAGCATTAAATGTGGAGATCCGCCATTATCCTGTACATTAAATGAGGAGGCGTGTTTTGAAGGCCTGCCACCCTTCTGTGCATCAGGTGCAGAGACGTGCCTTGGGCATCTGTCAGTATTCGGCGCTTTAAGTGCAGAGATGTGCCTCGAGAAACTATCACCGCTCTGTGCATTAAATGCAGAGACGTGCCTCGAGCCCTGTACGAAGTACAGCTTTTGACGTGGCAGATTATTTGTCTTCTGTGGAGCGTAAACAGCTCTCATCGGCCTGTGTAAAACTAGGCAACGTATCCCTTTGTATGTGTAAAAGTGGTTTACGCAAAGAAAATGGCAGTAAATGATAGCCTGGGTTGCAGTGCCACGCCATCATGATACCCGTCGCTTAGGTTATCGTGCAATACTCTTTGTCAGGATTCCAGACGTCAGGTTCATTGCATGATCTGACAGGTTTATTTCAAAAAATACAAAGCGTTCCTTGTACACTTCAATGCTGCATTGAAAGCGGATGAGCTTTGCGCCATAAAGGCGATGAAGCACTCTGTTTACGCTGAAGCAGTCTGGACATACTGCATTACGCGGATGGTCCTTGAGCCTATATTTTTACGCTGTGCTCAGCAGAAAAGCTCTATTGCACGTTTGATGGCTCTGAGGTCCTCTGTTTACGCCGCCCTACATCAAGATGCTGCGTATAGCTATCCAGCGTATTTTTTATGCTTCTACAAGACCCCCTTCAAAGCTTTCAAATTCCTCGTAATTTAAAACGCTTTAAATGAAGCATGAACCGTTCCTCGTAACTCAAAACGCTCTGAATGGAGCCTGAAATGGTCAAGCCTGACACGTTCTTTCATGGCTGATTTCATAGCGGAGTTATTGGGGATTGGTGAGATCTCTTTCGCCTATAAAAAGGCTGAGGAGCTTTCCTGTTCTTCCCACACTTCCTTCACCATACAGAGATGATGGCCAGAGTTCGTCGGGTCGACTTGAGAAAGAAGGAGATCATGCTTTTCCAGCATGTACGAAGCCGAAAAAGACAGCGTCTTCGAGGAAATATCCTCTGCAACGATGGATCATGGAAGGATATCATAGCCTCCTTTGCTCGGGATAATCAGCAACTTTGTATGGTGGTTCTTCGGGAGAGAAGAAGGGTTGTATTTCACCATGCCGCTTGCGAGTGTTACCTTCTCTCGTTACCTCCGTGGCGCTGGATGTAAGAAAGCAGATTTACTCTGCTTTTCTTCTGTTGGCGGTATGGGTCCATTCCCAGTTCTGCATCCTCGCGCCACTGACTCATATATCAGTCAGTTTACGGTTACTGACTGACTGCCGGAGAAGATGGATGAAGGATGCCGCCCATGCGAGAACCTGGCCGAAACAGATTCTGGGCGCGATCTTTAAATAAAAAAGAGAAACCCTTTATGGACGGGATTTCCCTCATATGTAACCACGAAAATAGAGAAAAACCCTTGTAGACTGGATTTCCCTCATATGTAATCGTGATTTTAATAAGATCGTCTTCTTCTTCATATGATCATCTTGCCATACTTTGCTGTGAAGTCTGACTATGTGTAGCTTCGACACGTCTGATTCTTTACGCTGACTCTGTATAGAAAGAGTGCCAGGTCATGTCTTATCTTTTACGCATAACTAAGGATGTGCAGAAAGCCGCTTTAGCAGTCGAGTATTTTGAACTGTCCTGCTGTTAGGAACCGCGTAGAATTCTGAACTGTTTTTACTTCTGATAAACAGAATTTTTGTTCAGACCGTCGTCTTCAAGAGTGATTTCTCAAAAATCCCTTGGAACAGGGCGAGTAATGGCTGTCAAGAATTGAGCTGCCATCTTGAATTTGTAGACGAAATATTCAGACTAGATTCTGGATGAACTTCGAATCGACCCACGAAGAAGAGTAATTTTCAATGTTGAACTCTGTATGCTTCGGGTACTTGGGGTATCTTGAGGTCAAGAAGGAGTATCTTCTGTGTGAACTCCTGCAGTTGACCGCCTTGAGAATCGTTCAGATGTACTGTACTGGCCTGCGCATTTTTCAGATACGCAGAAAGTCGTGGAGTATGAAATCATAAGTTCGTAGCCTCCGAGCGTAAACTAAATGCCACCGAGCGTGAAATCATAGACTTGTAGTTCCTGATCGTGAAGTCGTAAGTTTGTGTCCTCTCAAGCATAAAAGCTACCGAGCACAAAGGCATCCGGGCGTAAAACCATAGACTTGTAGCCATGGAACGTAAAACCGTAGATTTGTAGCTGTCGAGCGTAGAAAGCTCCTTGGTGCAGAACTGTAGATTTGTAGCTTTTGAAAAGAAAATCTTCCGAGCGTAAAGTCGTGGATCTGTTGCCTCTGAGCGTAAAAAGCCACCGAGCGTGAGATCGTAGATTCGTAGCTGCTGAGCGTGAAGTCGTAGATTTGTAGCCTCTCGAGCGTAAAAGCTACCGAGCACAAAGGCATCCGGGCGTAAAACCATAAACTTGTAGCCTTTGAGCGTAAAATCGTAGATCTGTAGCTGTCGAGCGTAGAAAGCTCCTTAGTGTAAGAACCGCGAATCTTCCTCGCACGAAAACTTTTCGAATTCGCTGATTGTCCGCCTTCTCTGAGTAAATAGGCTGACATAGTACCCGATCATAACCAGATATTAATTTGGAGATTTAGTTCAGGATTCGAGGAGTCCATCCGAACTCTATATATATCCTAACTTTCTGAGAGAGAAACTTTTCATCCGTCTTCTGCGAAAGAAAGCCTTCGACTGTTCGAGTTCTCCTTCGTTTCTTCTCCGAGATTTCAAAGTTTCCAGTAATGGCATCGAAACAATCCTCCTCCACTAAGGGAAAGAAGGTTGATTCTTCTTCTCATTCTTCTGCTCAAGAGAGAGCATCTTCGTTCGGGCAAGGCAAACTTTATTCTGAGCGAAGTATCCCGCCGACGAGCAGTACGCCCGGCCTTAAAGGTAGAGCTTTTGGGACGAAGAAGAACGACTGAAAATCCTTCGCACACGTTGTACGTGACCGCGCTAGGTCATCTTCTGTGCTGATAGCCTCTTTGAGGAAGATGATGCACAGAGATGTTTCATCTTTTACGCCACATTTCTAATGTGTCAGCGCAAAAACTCCATATTTTTACAGTCTGGCATAAAAGCTTTGACTATCGAAAGTTGGCGTATAAAATTTGAGTATTACGCTTCTGGATAAAGATTCTGGCGTAATACCTCAACTTTATCAGTCTGGCGTAAAGCACAGACTGTGTACTGCCAGCCTTGAACTTTATGCTCTAGGAAATGGATTCCAGCGTAATGGTCAAGTTTTTACGGTCTTGGCATAGAGCACAGACTGTTGATTTCTGCGTAGGCTGCAAGATCTGTAATGTCTAGTTATAGGAACTGACATGTTTTTCTTGTACTCTTGCAGTTAACTTTCATGTGTCTCCGCTAGCCGATGTGATGGGTTCGGCAGCCGAGATGCTGTACTCCAACTATCTGGAGGATCTGTCACACGTGACATTTCCTATCTCCGGGCCGCAGTATCCAAAAAAAAGGGAGATTCTGATATCGTCTCAGGGCGAGCGAATATTGCTGAACATGATCAACAGGGAGCCCCTGACGTACATAGACGGGGACCAATACATAAAGTCGGCTTTCCTCTTCGGGGATATGATCGACAAGCAGTCCCAAACGAAGCCCAAGAAAGAACTCTGGGTTTTTCCTGCCGGGAGCTTGGTTTTGTATCTGCCCAAGATGCCGAGAGACTATCCCATCTCGGCGTTCTTTCATGCCACACATCCCAAGAGAATGTCATGGACGCTGACTCCTTATCTTCACGGCAGGCCGGGGAAGATCTTTCATCTGAAAGGAGCTGACCAGGGGTCGTTTGTTAGCCGCCCTTCCGACAATGTGACAATATTCAGGGGACTGTACCCGAGCAGTGTCCCGAGTGAAGGTAGCTTAGTGATCCAGCCGGTCCAATTATCGACCTTCTGCAATGATTTTATGGGACATGGGGGAGTATACCCTAAGGTGAACCCTCGGTGCGGTAGGTGGATCACCCCTACAAACCTTCGATGGGCTCGCTTAGTTGATTGGGCCCTGAAGCATTTCTAGACCGAGTTGGAGAGCATTGGTCTGTTTGCAGCTGTGAGTGCTACCAGTGTTGGGTTACCTCCTAACCCCGACCTGTTTCTGGCACTGATGGAGCGATATATTTCGCTCACCGGGACTTTTGCCACTCCACTGGGGGAGTCGGAATTGGCCCTTCATGAGATGGCAGAGATCTCGAGACTGCCGATAGGGGATACTCCGTATGAAAAGTATGTTCCTACGAACCGGGAGCTGGGGGATTCAGACCCTCGGGTAGTGGAAGTGTATCAGGAGCTGATGTGCCACTACCTCGCTTGTACTGCTTTTTATGGTGAGCCCTCAGATTTGGTTCACATCAATAAATGGACGTCCTACCTCTTCTTTTACCGGTCCAGGAATGCTAAGCCGGAGAAGGTATTGGAGGGCAAGGATCATCCTGTGAATCCTCTGAACGCGCTTAATGCTCAGGTAGTCGACGATCTCATGGTAGACGTTGGGGCTCCGGAATTGATCCTCGACGAAGGGATAGGACAGTATCCTGTAGGCACTAAGGCCTATAGTTATTTGAGGCGCTACCGCAGGCCTCTATCCAGGAAAGCTCAACTGGCTGGCTTCCTTTCCATATGGCTACGCCGAATGGTGGTACCTGGCGTCGCATCTGCGGACCGCATTCACCACAACACACTATGGCCTGCAGTGCGTCTGGTGTTTGGGGCAAGACTGGGCTTGCTCCCTGCCATGGTGTACCGCATTCAAGCTGGCCTGAGGGCCACGACTGATAGGCTGCTCGCCGATGAGACTCGACATGATAGCTTTCCCAGGATAGGATTACCATACATGTATCTGATGGGATGGTTAATTCTTCATAACCCCATGGTTATGTCTTCCGGCTACGGCAGTAGTTCGGGGGCTAGTTTCTTGTTGAACTACCAGAAATCTTCCTGGAATGTGGCCACGGTTCTAGACTGTCGGCGGGTGCTCGGCTTTAGTCACAGCTGGAAGCTCTTCTGCACTATCCCCTCCATACATCGCAATCAATCGGGGATTAGGCTTAAAGATTCCGGTAGAGAAGACCAATCTTTCTCCTGAAGCTTTTAATTAGTTGGTCTGTATTAGACCTTCCAATTTATTGTAAAGGAGTGAAGATGATTGCTTCTTGGAGCCCTACCTGCCTAGTCGGTTTGCCAGGCAGTTTGGGTACGATCAGTTGCATGTGGGCAATGCCGTCACCAACTTTCGGTCCAGGGGTGGACTCATTGACGGAGCGAGAGGATGGCGACATTTCCTCATGGGCTACACTGGGGCAATTTTTACTTTGCCGGTTATTACCCTCTCCACGGAGCTGCGTATCCTGCACTCGTATGCCCAGTTCTATGTGGCAATAAACACCTTCCATCCCGATTTTGATATGCATGGAAGTTTTAGGGTACCCTCTTCCATGTCCGGGGGAAGAGTGGAAGTCCCCTCGGTTTCTTCTGACGAGGGTGAGGAGTTCGTCACTCCAGATGAGCCTCTGTTAGCGGTATCGAGGGGTGAAGTACCCCTGCCTGCAGGGCCTTTGGTAATCTCCGGGAAGCGAAGGGCTCCTACTCCGAAGGAGACTTCCCCTCGCAAGAGGAAGAAGAAGATGGTTAATCGTCCTCTCCGAATTCCTGGTATTGAGGCTCCTGGAAGTGAGCTTGCATCTCCCCATGTTGGGGATGATTCTTTGATTGGAGGTTCCTCGCCTTTTAGAGAGGGACCCTCTACAGTTCCGGCTGGTGGTGCCGGAGAATCTCTGCTGGAGGCCGCTGTCGCTGCTACTGCTTCAGGTAGTGGAACGAGGTCGCCTCCGAGGCTGAGTATATCTTTACATAGATCGGCATCGGGAGAGACCCCTGCCGTGCCTGTCAGTGCACCCGACGAGATTCCTGCCGATGAGCCTCGGTTGGAATTTGACGAGGATCTGGAAGACTATTTGCCAGCGTCTGTTAGCAGACCCCTTTCCCCAGGTATGACAGCTTGCTTAGCATCGTTAAGAAATGATTTAGCTGTACAGGCCGCAGATGCGACATATATATCGTCTGCCATGGGTAAATGTCGTCTTCACGCCTCTTTTTAGAAAAGTTAACATCATTTCGATACTAACTTCCTTTCGCCCTCTTTCCAGGGGAAGACCTCTTCGAGGAGGGCAGTTTAGATGCTCCCATCAGCTCTGTGTCAGGTCCTGGCGGCGACACGGAGGTAGCTGATTTTGAGGAGGAAATATCTTCCGGTGCCGGCTCGCCTGTCGACGAGATTCCGATATCTCAAGAGGAGGACGAGCCTGTCATTGCGACAATGCCTCCTGTGAGTATGCTGGTATCGTCGACCGGTGTTGGCGCTTCTTCTTTTGTCGCACCACCTGTTGAGGTAACGGCCGTGGCAATATCGTCTGTGGTTGTTCTTGGAGGGGGATTCGCCAATATCGAGGCCACCCCCAGCGTCCAGTCGGATCTAGCTGTGCTGATCGAGCAGTACACTGATATCTTCTACACCACTTTGAAAATGTTAATATCAAGGGTGTTAACAAAGAATCTAAGCTTTGCGTCGCTGATGAGGTCCTTCCAGTCCGTGATAATGCCGATCCGAGAATTCGACGACACTGGGCTAGCTGAAACGCTGGAGGAGATAGTTAATGGTTTGGAGCAACCCATTAACGAATACTTGTAGCTAGCTCAAGACAATGTTGAAGATCTGGTCCAGGCTAGATACGACTCTATGACTGCGTGGCTTGCCAAACAGATGGCAAGCATAAATAAATCCATCCAGACACATCAGCAGGAGATGGATGAAGGAAAAGTCATCTTGGAGGAGATCATTTCTCTTCGAACGAAGTGCCAGGCCAAGCACAAAGGGAATGTAGCGTGGGTCCTCAGGCTGGAAACAAAATTCGCTCAGGCAAAAGAGTGGGCTTCTCAGTTGTTGGAAGCTCTAGTTATGGTGGATAGCCGATTGGGTGCAGCACAACAGAACTTGGCGCGTACAGATGCCGCCCGTGCTGGTTTTCTTCGGGCTAGAGCCGAACTGTCCCTCCTGAGCAATGATGAGGCACGACTCGAGCGGGCTCGCCATGATGTCTTGGATTCCAGGACTGAGAGGATGGCCGCACTGGCGCAGCAGCTTCGCGACCTGACTGCTCCCCCAAAATGATGTACTTTTGCTTTTGCTTTTCAATGTACCTCCGCTCCTTTTTAGGAATAATAAAGAGGCTTTCATCTGACTTTGTGGACCCATCATTTCAAAATGTAAATGACAGGTTTGGGTGAAAGTGATATCAGAGGTAATATGGACGTGATATACTCTTGGTAAGTTTTAGCAGGATATATCTATTCAGAGGTTACATGGACATGATATAATACGATCCAACTAGTTTCGTTTTGGAAGTAGTTTTGTCAGAATGAGGTTTTCGCTATATTCCACTTGAGTAGAGGAGGTTAAGCATAGTACCTTTTTAGAAATTTGCCATTGATAGGAGCCATGAACAGGTCTCCATTAGGCTAGGCTAACCTGTAAGCGCCGTTTGAGAACGTCGTCTCGATCACATAAGGGCCTTCCATTTGGGCTGGAATTTTCCCTTACTTCTGTGAGTAAGAACCATCGGCCTTCTTACAGCTAAAACTAGCTCGCCAACTTTGAACACCCTTTTCTTTACTTTTTGATTAAAAGCCCTAGAAATGCGTGCTTGGTAGAGCGCGATGCGCTGTTGAGCTTGGAGGCGTTTCTCGTCTAATCCTTCTAGCTCTTGAAGCCTTAACAGGTCATTCTTTTCTTGAGTCAACCCATTAGCCGCGGCTATCCTGAGTGATGGGATTTGGATCTCGATGGGGAGAACCGCTTCGCTCCCGTAGACTAATGAGAATAGTGTGCAACTTGTTGGTGCCCGTACCGTTGTGCGGTATGCCCAGAGACATCCTCCCAGCTTTTCATTCCAATCCCTTTTGTTCGAAGAGACAAACTTCTTCAAGAGCTTGACAATGGTTTTGTTGAAAGCTTCCGCTAAACCATTAGCAGCGGGATTATATGCCGTAGAGGCGACATTTTGTATCCGATTTTTATTGCAAAATCGATAAAACGCTTGGCTGATGAATTAAGGCCCATTGTCATGGATTATCCTTCGGGGTATCCTGAAGCGGTAAATGACATGATGCTTGATGAAGATGATCACATTCGATACCTTCACTTCAGCAAGAGGGATCTCTTCCGCCTATTTGGAAAAGTAATCTGTGATGGCCAGTATGAACTGGTGACCTCTGGAAGAAGACGGGTGAATAGGACCAATGATATCCATACCCCATGCTTCGAATGGCCAGGATGCAACCGTAGGATGTAGATATTCGAGAGGTTGATGGATAAAGTCTGCGTGGACCTGACAGGCTCTGCAGTGTCTTGCATACTTTATTGCATCTGTGATCATAGTAGGCCAGTAATAGCTCATTCTCCTGATGCGATCCTGTAGCTTAGGACCGGGTTGATGCGCTCCGCATACGCCGTCGTGGACTTCACGGATAATCCGCTGTGC
Organism: Iris macrosiphon; assembly: GCA_036927795.1. Lineage (NCBI taxonomy): Eukaryota > Viridiplantae > Streptophyta > Magnoliopsida > Asparagales > Iridaceae > Iris > Iris macrosiphon. The sequence continues at coordinate 101,786,608 of JAYESA010000020.1, read as the reverse complement.
TTTGTCACCAGAGAGACATCATAATAATAGTCCGTCATAAGACCGACGATATAGACATTGTGACGATGCGTCAAAATAGAAGCGTAATGATCATCTTTTGACGGATACTGCTTCTTTAGGATCTTCTGGCAAGATTCCGTATGCTACGAAATCTATAAAGGGACTTCTCCAGTCTCTCCTAGGAGGATCCGCGTCCACTGCGTCGCTGCGTTCTATGTGAAAGTTATTTTTTACACAGAATAAATCTCTGTTAAGAAGGATTACCGAATTCTGCCTTCTTATAGGGGTAGCTAAATCTGCAGCTAGGCTGGCTAGGGCATCAGCTTCCAGATTCTGAGATCGAGGCACATGCTCTAGAAAGAATCCTTTGAATGTCATGGCTATCTCGACCGTTGCTCGGTGATAGGGGATGAGGTCTGGATTTCGGACTTCATATATTCCTCTGACTTGATTAACGATCAGCAGAGAATCCCCGAAAGCTTCCAGAGATTCGACGCCCAATTCTTTAGCGACTTGGAGGCCGATTAGTAGAGCGTTGTACTCTGCCACATTGTTGGAATAGGGCTCGCTAAGAGAATATGCTCGGTAGATGACGAGCTTATCAGGAGCAACCAGGACAATTCCTACTCCCGAAACCACGTTTCCCCTAGGACCAGTTCTGGAGGCACCATCGAAGAACAGTTGCCATGCATCACTTTCCATTACGAAATTACATTCTGCCACTTCGTCGGGAATATCCTCGTACAGCTTGGAGACCTCCGGGATCGGATGAGCAGCTAGGAAATCAGCCAACGCTTGGCCTTTGATGGATTTTTGGGGGACGTACACTATGTCATATGGTGTTAATAGCATCGCCCAAGTTGCGAGTCGGGAATTAAGGACACTCGGCTTGTTCATCAATACCCGAAGAGGATTGATCCTGGAGATGATGTGAATGTTTTGGCCTGTGACATAGTGTCGCGTTTTCTGAATAGCGAACATCAGAGCCAAGCATTCTTTCTCCACTGGATTGTACCGGTATTCGGCTCCGACCATCATCCTGCTGAGGTAGTAGATAGCCTGCTCGTGACCCATCTCATTCTTCTGTGCGAGAAGAGCTCCTAGAGAATGATCCATCGCTCGAACATACAGCATGAATGGTCTTCCTATGACAGGAGGCACCAGAGCTGGCGGACTGGTGAGGTAGCGCTTGATATCACCGAACGCTTGTTGACAGGCTTTCTCCCATACGAAGGATACACCTTTCTTCATGAGACGAGAAAATGGCTGACATCTCCCAGAGAGGTTGGATATGAATCTCCGGATATAAGCCAAACGACCTTGATATCCCCTGAGTTCCCTCAGATTGTGGGACGATCGTATTTCTAAGATGGCCTTGACTTTATCAGGGTCCACTTGAATGCCTTTGGCGGTTATGACAAATCCCAGAAATTTGCCACTAGATACCCCTAGAAAGGACTTTGTAGGATTCATTTTGAGTTGATGTTGGCACATCAAGTCAAATACTGTCTTCAAGTCTTGGATATGATTATCCTTGAGGCGGCTTTTGACAGCTACATCGTCCACGTAACACTCCACTGTCTTGTGTAAATGCTTATGGAATATGTTACTCATAGCCCGTTTGTACGTAGCCCCGGCATTCTTCAATCCGAAGGGCATGACCGTATAGCAATATACCCCCAATAGTGTCCGGAAGGCAGTGTGCTTCTCGTCTTCAGGATGCATCTTGATTTGATTGTATCCTAAAAATCCGTCTATGAAAGACATACGTTCAAAACTGCATGTATTGTCAATCATGACGTCTGTAATGGGAAGAGGAAACTCATCCTTGGGGCAGGCTGCGTTTAGATCTCAGAAATTGATGCAGATACGTACTTTCCTATTTTTCTTCATGACCGAGACGACATTGGCGACCCAGTCGGGATGTTGCTCTTCACGGATGAAGCCGTAGGCTATCAACTTCTTGATTTCAGTTTCAATGGCGTCCATCATATTCGGGCGGAACCGGCGTTGGTGCTGCTTCACAGGATTTGAATCGGGCAATATATTGAGCTTATAAGTAGCTACCTTTGGATCAAGGCCTGGCATGTCCTCATAATTCCACGCAAAGACGTCGATATATTCTTTTATCAGCTGGATAACTTCTTCCCTTTCTGATTCGGAAAGATTGTTACTGATAAATATCGGCTTTGGCGAAAGTTCATCCCTAACGTCAATCTAGATAACTTTGTCTTCAGTGGGCGGTTCTCTCTGCTCAAAGCGGAACTCCTATTGTGTATCCATTTGCTGAGCCCAAACGTCATTCTCAAATGGTTCGGATTCTTGTTCGTCTGATTCGAAGGAATCCGTCACTACCATATTTACTGATAATGCTCGCTCGAGAGCATGAGATGAGTTGGAGGGCGCTGAGCCGTTCTGAGAGGAGGAAAAGATATCCTTGTTTGACTCAGGAGCTGCGAGGGAGGTGGTATACCCTAACCCAAAATGAGTTCGTTGATAGTAGGGATCGCCATGCAGCGGCATTCGTCTGCCTTTCCCGTAGTTGAGATCCGGTTCCAGCTTCAAGTTATAACCCATATTTTGTATGATCTTCAGAGCTTGCGGGCTGTATCTGTGAACCTGTATTTTACCGGCATCGTTGTCGGAAGAATCCTCTCGCACAGTCAGTTTATTGTGCATGCGGCCGAAGACTATTGGATGCTGACTGCTGTAAGTAGGTGGGACAATGAAGATAGAATCCTTATGCAGTCCATATATCGTGGTGACATTGGATGATGACGCCACTTCCCATATATATGGATGATAGGAATCTATAGCTTCCAAGAATTTTTGCGCTATAGGTTCTATATCGTCGTAGGGGAAGGATTCCTGATTTAGAATTTGGGCGTCAATATACTGAAAAAGAGGATGTTTATTATCATCTGAAACTATGTTCCCGGTTGTATTTACATCACTCGGCTGCCTGTCACGCCGGAGGTTGATGACCAAGGGTGGAGGCTTCTGGTTCAAAGTGATCACTAGAGGATCACCCCCTTTTCCTGACCTGGTCTCGTTCAGGTGGATAGCCATAGGTTTTATGGCTTTTGGACGAGTAGTCCGTCCTTTCACCTGGATTAACAGAGTTTGCTCCGCAGAGGGTTCTTCTGACTCCCGGTGGGATTCCTTCTCTGCTTCGGCTGACACCTCTTTCGTGCAGTCTTGAGAGTATAATACGGCATCAGAGTAGTAGGATTCTACTCCTTTGAACGGGTTCAGGTCAGCAATCTTCGTTTGCACTGTTCCTTTGGCGTCTACATATTTGAAGCATTGGTGTAGAGTTGAAGGAACGATGTTGTGGTCGTGGATCCAAGGTCTACCCAGCAAAATGTTATAGGACACCTCTGAATCGATGACGTAACATGTAGCCACCAATCTGAGGTTGTCAATCTGGAGTCTCAGGCAAATTTTCCCCAACGGCTTACTTCTTCTGGCGTTAAAACCCACGATTGTAGTGGTGGTGTACGCCAACTCGCTGGTAGGAATCCTCAGTGGTCTGACCAGACTATGAGGAATGATGCTGATTGACGATCCCGGATCTATGTGAATCCGATCGACCTCCATGGAACCGATGTACCCGGTGTAATAGAGGGGTCTGTCATGTCTGTTATGTTTTAACAGCATGTCATCTTGAGTGAAAGTGATGTTTGGGACCACCTCCATCACACTGTGGCATTGAGGACACGCCACGGGTTCTTTGGTAGAGGACTTGAGCTGGGTCAAGTATGCCTCCCCTGCATCAGTGCTTCGCTCAGGGCTAGGCGAGTGTCTTGAGAGAGCCTGAGTAGCTCGAAGATGGACAACCTGGCTGGTGTATTAGCCAGTTGGGCCAGGATGTCGAAGTTGTATGGCTTCTCTAAACCTTTGTTTTGAATGTTTTTCACAGGTTTATCGAAGCGCACTTCTTTTTGCTTCCCTTTGTCCGCCGAAGTTGGTCTTGAAGGACCGGCCTCTGGTACGACGGATTCCGGTTCTGAAGGCTTGGCGGCTGAAGCGTCCGCCGATGCATCTTCCTGGCTGGCTCCATAGTCCTGGAGGTAGGCTTTCCCTGAGCGGGTTCCAGTAGCCAAGACCTCGTCTTTTGATGCCGAGTGTACCGTAATCATGTGACACAGTTTATGCTTTGAGTTCTTTTTAGACCTAGCCTTAGCAGCTTGAGTCTCTTTCTCGATCTCTGGCACCAGATCTGGATGAACCCACATAGTCTCGCCTCGCTGGGTAGTTAGTGGTAGCAGGCCATGATTTTGACCTCTAGCTGGAGGGAGATTAACGATGTTCATCGTCGTCCGGGAAATAAGCGTAACACCGTCCGAGATTTCTTGGGGAGGCAGATTGCCAAATTGTAGGGAGATCATGTTAGTCGTGACCGTCTTCTCGCTGTTGCGCAGAGTGATGGCCTTAGCATCGATCAGCTCCTGGATCTTCCTTTTCAGTATATAGCACGCCTTTGTGGGGTGGTGTATGTACCTATGGAAGATGCAGTACTTGGGATTGTTGGTACTACCGGCCTCATTGGGCCGTCTCACCTCAGGAAGGGTAATCTTGCCGCTTTTGACGAGATATTCAAATATGCTCGGAATATCGTCGTCGTCGAAAGAGTACACTTCAATGGGCCTGGAAGTCCCAGGCTTCGTCTGCGTGGTGGCCACCGTCTTTTGCCTGGACGTGTTGATTGCCAGAGCTTCTTTACCCTTGAAACCCCGAGGATGGTCGATGTTGGAGGATAACCTCTTGCCTTTATCAGAGACCGAGATTATGATGCCATTATCGCGCACCTTCTGACTATTGTCCTCCGCGGCTACCGCTGAGATGATGAACGAGGGCCAATCACGGAATTGATATGGTCCCATGAACACCGAGATCATGGGGAGAAGGTTCTTTCGGCAGATGTCCACCAGTGCCGAGTCTGGGACTCTTGGAGGCATTTGCAGAGTGGCTTGACGAAAGCGTTCGATGAAAGTGCAAACATTCTCCTTTTCCTTCTGCCTGACTTCGATGAGAGAGGACATAGACATGTCCATCCCTCCCTCGTAGAATCGCGTGAAGAATAAGGCCTTGAAGTCTTCAAAGGAAGTAATGCAGTTGTCCGTCAGACTTCGGTACCACTGGTAAGCTACCCCCGAGAGACAGCCTTTGAACACCCGAGTGAGGAGGGCATCGTTCCCTTGTAACAACACTGTCATCATGCTGAAGTAGTTCATGTATTGACTCGGTGATATTTTTCCCTCGAACAAAGCTATAGTCTTTGGTTTGTATCTAGGAGGGAAATGGACCTCTTCCCAGATAGCTGGGTAAGGTTGGTTGATTCCCAATTTCTTGAGCTGATCTTTGTGCTTCAGGGCATCAAATTGGGCTTTCAACTCCCGTACTGCCTGTATCGGATATTCAGTCGGTGGCGGGACCACGGAGTGATAAGGAATCGATGGCATCGCGACTCCGACGGAAGGTAATACATTCTCCGAGTGAGGAAGCAAAGGAACTGCTAACTCCTGATCTAGAGCAGGCTCTTGGATCGTGTTGGATGGTGGTAAGTCCACCCCCACGCGTATCTGAGTTGGAGTGGCCGATGCTGGAGCCATAGCAGCTGCGTGTTGAGTTAGCATTATCTGGTGCATGTTCTCCATCATGGATTGCATTTCCTTCAGAGATGTCTCTAGTATAGTGATGCGTTGCTCGGCGCTCCAGGACGTTCCGCGTGTTCATCTCCAATGGCATAAACTCCCATCTCGCTGGGTGTCATTGAAAGATTAGTATAGGTCTTTATAGAAGTTGACTCTATACTTTCGGCATCTGATTCGGGAGACTGGCGACCCCCAGCATCGGAATCAGAAGAGTACGGAGCCGGTTGCTGCGACCTCGAACGGGTGTTTTGGAACACCCCGGCTTCGGTGTTCCTAAGGAGCATGTTGAATCTCCTTCGGCTCGGAGTTCTAGAGGGATGACGTCTTGAGCCCGACCCTCCTCTAGGTATGTGTGAAGCCATGTTCACAGATGCATGCGTGGGCTCCTCTTCCTAGAAAGATGGAGAGTAGCTCAACCGGTCGAAAACCGACTGTTTTGCTTCAGAACAGCAACAATTAATTACAATCATATGACTATTACAACAGTGCTCGCTAGGAGGCGTAATAGACATGCTGAAAGATTCCCTCTCCTTGCGCTTCTGGATCAGATAATTGCGCAGGTCAGGAGGAGTTACAGAAGAAGAAGATGATGGCTTGTTCCTTTGCTGGCGTAAAGGTCGAGAAGCTGAGTTGTCCGCCGCTTGCTTTTCCTTGCGTAGTTTGCAGGGATCATCTGCTTTTCTGCAGAAGACAGATGTACATTTGTGTGCGGAGCGCGTTTGGGACTCCTAATTTGGCGCTGAGGCATCATCAGAAATTTTGTCTATTCCGCCAGGGACGGGAGACTAAAATTTACGCGCAGAGCACGGAGTAGGCTTTTGGACTAGCGCTGAGGCATTGTCAAAAGTTTCGTCTGTTCTGCCAGGGACGGGAGACTAAAATTTACGTGCAGAGCACGGAATATACTTCTGGGTTAGCGCTAAGGCTTTTCCAGAAGTTTTGTCGGTCCTGCCAGAGACAGGTGACTGAATTTTACGCGCAAAGCACGAATTATACTTCTAGGTTAGCATTGAGGCTTTGCCAGAAGTTTTGTCGGTCCTGCCAAAGACAGGCGACTAGATTTTACGCGCAAGGCACGGAGGGAGCAAAGCTACAACCTCATTGGTCGGAGAGATCGGAGAGATCGGAGAGTCCACAGGAATGGTAGAGGATGTCTTGGGCATCTAAACCTTACGCAGCTTCCTGTTGCTTTGGACGGAGAGGGAGTGAGAGCTACCCCCTGCTCGAAGCATGTCTTCATAGGCAGACTGGTCGAACTGGACGACCAGTATCTTCTTCACTGATCCCACGAATACCGTATCGTGTTGAGCAATAGCTTCCTCATCAGAAGAGAAAGATGTCCCCAGTTGTAGAAGCATAAAAATACGCTTGGAAGATCTGCGCAGCGTCTTGATGCAGAGCAGCGTAAGCAGAGGCCTTCAGAGCCATCCAGCGAAAAACAGGGTTCTTCATCTACGCCATGGCGTAAAACCCAGCCGCTCTCAAAGCAGCGGTAAAGCGTACGAGGAACGCTTCGTATTCCCGAAAAGAAACTTTCCAGTCACGCAGTAAACCTGACCTCTGACTCCTGACAGAAAGTGCTGCACAGCTACCCAAACGACGGCTGGGAACGGTGGCAAACCACTCGGGACACGCCCTGCAGTAATGATGGCGGATCTCTGCATTTAATGCAAAGGATTTGGTTAAAATATCACCAAACCGGCGCTTACTAAAATCCCCTGGCGTAAACCGCTCTTTCGCGTGCAAAGGGAACACGCTGTCTTGTTTTTTACAGACAAACATGGGCTGTTTTACGCTCCGCAGAAGACAAACCGCCTGCCACGTCAAAAGCTGCGCTTCGTACAGGGCTCGAGGCACGTCTCTCCGCCAAAGCACACAGAGCGGTGACAGTTTCCCCTCAAGGCACGTCCCTCCGTCAAAACGCATAGAGCGGTAACAGTTTCCCCTCAGGGCACGTTCCTCCGTCAAAAACACACAGAGCGGTGACAGTTTCCCCTCAAAGCACGTCTCCGCATTTAATGCACAGGATGATGGCAAATCTCTGTCAAAGATTTGATTATATCTCCAAAAGCCGTAATTCCGGCTAAAGACGTCCACATCAGCACCCTGGCACGGTACGCAGCGGCTTCTATGCTTATTCAGCTTCTATGCTCTCTCGGCTTCTATGCCTCCTCAGCTTCTATGCTATCTCGGCTTCTACGCCCATTTCAGTCTCTACGACTATCCGGCTTCTATGCCTATTCGGCTTCTATGCCTATTTGGCTTCTACGCCAAGGTGACAGTCATTTGGCTCCTACGCCAACCTCTTCTACACAAGGGATACCTACCTACGTGGCTTCTATGCCGTGATCTCCACAGCAGATATACGCATTTCGTCCCCTTAGTTGGACGCGCGTCACTTGCTCACTCAAAAGGTCATTATTACGCAGGCATTGGTTACTTTAACCGTTGTGTAAAAGGGTGCTCTACTGTCAATTCCTCGGTTGCTACACCAACAGAGTGGTCACTGTCACCAAAACTCTATAAATAGAGACCCCTATCAATGGGGAACAAGGTCGAAAAACTTTCAACTAAAAGGAAAAGGTCGAAACTTTGAAAGAAGAATCGAACAAGGTCATCGAATCGGAGATCAAGGGAGAGAGAGAGAGAGAGAGAGAGAGAGAAGAATACAGAGCTCAGGCAAGGAATAGGGAGCGACGGCCTTCAGCATCGCGCATCCACCCTCCTTTGTAACCTCCGAAGCTGCATCCTGTCTTCCACGACACTTCTTCAACATCGTGTAGTCCAAGGGCTAAAGTGATCGACCGCAGATCAGACACCTATAGCAATTTTTACCCAGATTAAATAAATTGTACTCCCACATCCTCGCATAGGATCAAATTGTACAAGTTTGTTTGTAAATCGAAAGGGCGCGGGCCTCTTATAAACCCCGTCGTTTGAAATACACTTTCATTCCCTTCCTCTTTTCCGTTTAAATACGACGCAAACAAGATGGCGACTCTGCTGGGGACATCTTTCTCTTCTGACGAGGAAGTAATTGCTCAACACGATGCGGTATCTGTAGGAACCGTGAAGAAGACGCTGGTCGTCTATTTCGACCAATCTGCCTACGAAGACATGCTTCGGACTGGGGGTAGCTCTCACTCTCTCTCCGTCCAAGACAACAGGAAGCTGCGCAAAGTCTGGATGCCCAAGACATCCTCCCCTGTTCCTGTGGACTCTCCGATCTCTCCGACCAATGAGGTGGTAGCATCGCTCCCTCCGTGCCCCACACGTAAAATTCAGTCTCCCGCTACGCGCGGTACAGACAAAACTTCTGGTAAATCCTCAGCGCTAACCCAAGAGTATCCACTGCGCTACACGTGCAGAAATCAGTCTCCCGCTACGCGCGGTACAGACAAAGCTTCTGGTAAAGCCTCAGCGCTATTCCGTGAGCATCCACTGCGCTACACGTGCAGAAATCAGTCTCCCGCTACGCGCGGTACAGACAAAACTTCGGGCAAAGCCTCAGCGTTGACCCAGAAGTATCCCCTGCGCTCTACGCGTAGGAACCAGTCTCCCGCTACGCGCGGTACAGACAAAACTTCCGACGGTGCCTCAACGCCAAATCGGAAGAACAGATCATGCTCCACGCGCAAAGCAACCTCTGGCCTCTACGGTAAACCAAATGAGCGCTGTGATCTCCGCCAGGGGAAGCAAGCAGGCGAGTACTCAACTCCTCGGCCGTTACGCCAGCGAAGAAGCAATCTGCCTATCCTCCGGATTACGCGGGAAGACGACAGTCGACTGAACACCTCTTCAGCTTTACACCAGTCTGAGCGAATCTCCAAATCACGCCAGGGTAAGTCCCACGGCCCAAAACAAGCTCAAGTTGCTACTCCTGACCTACGCGAATGCCTAATCCAGAAGCGTAAGGAGAGGGGACCTTCCAACATGTCTATTACGCCCCCTAGGGAACAATGTTGTAATAGTCATAAGGTTGTGATTGAATGCTACTGTTCTAAAGCAAAACAATCGGTCTTCGACCGATTGAACTACTCTCAATCTTTCCCGGAAGAAGAGCACGCGTATGCGTCCGTGAACATGGCTTCACGCATACCTAGAAGAGGGTCGAGCTCAAGACGTCTTCCCTTTAGGCCTCCAAGCCAAAGAAGATTCGAAGACCTCCTCAGGAACGCTGAAGCTGGGATATTCCAAAACACCCGTGCAAGGTCACAGCAACCAGCTCCGTACTCGTCTGATTCCGACGCTGGGGGTCGCCAATCTCCCAGATCAGATGCCGAGAGTATAGAGTCGACTTCTGCAGCGACCTATACTTACCCTTCGACGACGCCCAGAGAAATGGGAGCTTACGCCATCGAAGACGAATGCGAGGAAGCATCGCCGTCAGGAGACGCAGAACACCGCATCACTGTCCTGGAGACGTCTCTGAAACAAATGCAATCCGTAATGGAGAATATGCACCAGATGATGCTAACTCAGCACGCAACTGCCATGGCTCAAGCATCGGTCCCGCCAACTCAGATACGTGTGGGGGTGGACTTGCCACCCTCCAGCCCAAGCCAAGAACCTGCTCTAGATCAAGAGTCAGCAGTTCCTCCGCTTCCAACGGAAAATCTGATGCAGGCAGTATGGGAGTTGAAAGCCCAGTTCGACGCCTTGAAGCACAAAGATCAGCTCAAGAAACTGGGAATCAACCAGCCCTACCCAGCTATCTGGGAAGAGGTCCCTTTCCCTCCAAAATACAAACCTCAGGCGATAGCTCTGTTCGAGGGAAAAACATCACCAAGCCAATACATGAACTACTTCAGTATGATGACGGTGCTGCTACAAGGGAATGATGCCCTCCTCACTCGGGTGTTCAAAGGCTGCCTCTCAGGAGTAGCCTATCAGTGGTACCGTAGCTTGGCAGACAACTGCATTACTTCCTTCGAGGATTTCAAAGCTCTATTCTTCACATGATTCTACGAGGGAGGAATGGACATGTCTATGTCCTCTCTCATCGAAGTCAAGCAGAAGGAAAAGGAAGACGTTCGCATCTTCATCGAAAGCTTTCGTCAGGCCACCTTACAGATGCCTCCAGGAGTTCCAGACTCAGTATTGGTGGATATTTGTAGGAAGAACCTCCTTCCCGTGGTCTCGGTGTTCACAGGACCATATCAGTTCCATGATTGGCCCTCGTTCATCCTCTCGGCGGTAGCCGCCGAAGACAACAGTCGCAAGGCGCGCGACAATGGCATCATGATCTCCGCCTCTGACAGAGGCAAGAAGTCATCCCCTGGCAGCGACCATCATCGTGGTCCCAAAGGGAAGGAAGCCCTGGCAATCAACACGGCCAGGCCAAAGATTGCGGCAACCACCCAAGCAAAACCGGGGGCTCCTAGGCCCGTCGAAGTCTACTCTTTCGACAACGACGATATCCCAAGTATCTTCGAATGTCTCGTCAAAAGTGGCAAGATCACCCTCCCAGAACTAAGGCGGCCCCAGGAGGTCGGCAATACTGACGACCCAAAATACTGCATCTTCCACAGATACGTACACCACCCGACAAAGGCGTGCTATGTACTAAAAAGGAAGATCCAGGGGTTGATCGATGCTAAGGCCATCACTCTGCACAACACCGAGAAAACGGTCATGGCCAACATGATCTCTCTGCAGTTTGGCAATCTGCCTCCCCAAAAGGTCCCCGATGGTGTTACACCTATCTCCCGGGCAACGATGAGCATCGTTAACCTCCCCCTGCTAGGGGTCAAGATCACAACCTGGTGCCCCTAACTACCCGACGGGGCGAGATTATGTGGGTTCACCAAGATTTGGTGTCAGATCTCGAGGAAGAGACCAAGGCAACCAAGGCTACCCCCAAGAAGAATCCCAAACACAGATCATGCTACATGGTCACAACTTCTTCTACATCAGACGGAGATGAGGTACTTGTCGCAACCCGTTCAGGGAGGGCCTACCTCGACAACGACGGAGCAAATCAGGAAGGTACGCCGGCTGACGCTCCAGCTACCAAACCGTTAGAGCAAGGTCCCGTCGTGCCAAGCATCAGCTCTGTGAAGCCTACTCCGGCGGAAAAGGCAAAACAGAAAGAAGTATGCTTCGACAAACCTGTGAAAAACATTCCGAGCAAAGGTTTAGAGAAGCCGTACAAATTTGATATCCTGGCCCAACTGGCCAATACGTCAGCCAGGTTGTCCATCTTCGAGCTACTCAGGCTCTCCCCCGACACTCGTCTAGCCCTGAGTGAAGCACTGATGCAGGCGGAAGTATACTTGACCCAGCTCAAGTACCCCGACGAGGAACCAGTGGCATGTCCTCAATGCCACAGCGTGATGGAGGTGGTCCCAAATATCACTTTCACTCAAGACGACATGATATTAAAACATAATAGACATGACAGGCCCCTCTATTACACCGGGTACGTCGGTTCCATGGAGGTCGACCGGATTCACATAGATCCGGGATCGTCGATCAACATCATCCCTCACAGTCTGCTCAGGCCACTGAGAATTCCTACCAGCGAGCTGGCTTACACTACCACTATAATCGTGGGTTTCAACGCCGGAAGAAGTAAACCATTAGGGAAGATTCGCTTGAGAGTCCAGATCGACAACCTTAGGTCAGTGGCCACATGTTACGTCATCGATTCAGAGGTATCCTACAATATTTTGCTGGAAAGACCATGGATTCACGACCACAACATCGTTCCTTCAACCCTACATCAATGCCTTAAATATGTAGACGCACAAGGAACCGTACAAACGGAGGTGGCTGACCTAAACCCATTTAAAGGAATAGAATCCTACTATTCCGATGTCGTGTTGTACTCCCATGACCACACGGAAGAAGTGCCAGGAGAGGCGAAGAAGGAATCCCACCGGGAGCCCGAAGAGCCCTCTGCCACACTACCACTGTCAATCAGAGTGAAGGGACGAACCGCTCGTCCAAAAGCCGTAGAGCCTATGGCTGTCCACCTGAGAAAGACCAAGTCAGGAGAAGGGAGTGATCCTCTAGTAATCACTTTGAACCGGAAGCCTCCACCCATAGTCATCAACCTTCGGCGCAACCAGCAGCCGACTGATGTAAATGCCACCAGGAACGGAGTTCCAGATGATAATAAACATCCTCTTTTCCGGTACATCGGTACTCAGATTCTGAAACATGAACCCACTCCACATGACGAGGTAGGACCAATGGCTCAAAAGTTCTTAGAAGCTATAAACTCCTACCGATCGTATGTCTGGGAAGTAACGTCACCATCCAACGTCGTCACAGCATATGGGCCACATAAGGATTTTATCTTCATTGTCCCGCCTACCTGCAGCAGTCAGCATTCAATAATCTTTGGTCGCATACGGAATCGACCGACTGTCCAGGAAGATCCTTTCGATGACGATACCGGGAAAGTGCAGGTTTACCAATACAGCCCGCAAGCGCAGAGGATCATGCAAAACATGGGCTACGACTTGAAGCGGAAGCCAGGCCTCAACCACGGAAGAGGTAGACGGACACCGCCGCACGGTGACCCCCGCTATCGACAGACTCATCTCGGGTTGGGGTATGCCACCTCCCTCGCAACTTCCAAGCCAGATGAGGACCCCTTTTCATCTTCCCAGAGCAGCTCGTCATCCTCCGACTCACCTGATGCTCTCAAACTAACACGATCAGTAAATATGGTGATGACAAACCCCTCAGAAATCGAGGAACAGGATACGGAGCCGTTCGAGAACGACCCCTGGGCTCAGCAAATGGATACGCAGTAGGAATTTCGCTTCGAGCAGAAAGAACCTCCCACCAAGGACGAAGTTATCCAAGTCAACGTTGGGAATGAGCTCTCACCAAAGCCAATATTTGTCAGCAACAATCTTCCCCCAGTTGAAAAGGAAGAGATCATACAGCTGATAAAGGAATATGTCGACGTCTTTGCATGGGGTTATGAGGACATGCCAGGCCTAGACCCGAGGGTAGCCACTCATAAGCTCAATATTTTGACCGATTCGAAGCCAGTGAAACAACACCAACGTCGGTTTCGCCCGGATATGATGGACGCCATCGAGGACGAAGTCAAGAAGTTGATAACTTGCGGTTTCATCCGGGAAGAACAGCATCCCGACTGGGTCGCCAACGTTGTTCCAGTCATAAAGAAAAATGGGAAGGTACGTATCTGAATCGACTACCGAGATCTGAATGTGGCCTGCCCCAAACATGAATTCCCCCTTCCCATCACGGACATCATGATCGACAACACCTGCGGCTTTGAGCGTATGTCTTTTATGGACGGGTTCTCGGGATACAATCAGATCAAGATGCATCCGGAAGACGAAAAGCACACTGCCTTCCGGACACCACTGGGGGTATATTGCTATACGGTCATGCCCTTCGGATTAAAGAACGCCGGGGCTACATACCAACGGGCTATGAGTAACATATTCCATGAGCAGTTACGCAAAACAGTGGAATATTACGTGGACGACATAGCTGTCAAAAGCCACCTCAAAGGTGATCACATTCGAGACCTGAAGGCGGTATTCGAGTTAATGCGCCAGCATCAACTCAAGATGAACCCTACAAAGTCCTTTCTGGGGGTATCCAGTGGCAAATTCCTGGGATTTGTCATTACCGCCAAAGGCATCGAAGTAGACCCTGACAAAGTCCAGGCGATCGTAGCAATGCGACCGCCCCATAATCTGAGGGAACTCAGGGGGTTCCAAGGACGTCTGGCTTACATCCGGCGATTCATATCTGACCTCTCGGGGAGATGTCAGCCCTTCTCTTACCTCATGAAGAAAGGCGTGTCCTTCATATGGGACGAAACCTATCAGCAAGCGTTTGGGGATATCAAGCGCTACCTAACCAGTCCACCAGTTCTGGTGCCTCCCGTCATGGAAAAATCCTTCTTGCTGTACGTTCGGGCAATGGATCATTCGCTAGGAGCTCTCCTTGCACAGAAGAACGATGCGGGTCATGAACAGGCTATCTACTACCTCAGCAGGATGATGGTCGGGGCCGAACACCTGTACAACCCAGTGGAGAAGGAATGCTTGGCTCTGATGTTCGCTGTCCAGAAGACGCGACACTATGTCACCGGCCAGACTATTCATATCATCTCCAGGATCAACCCTCTCCGGGTACTGATGAGCAAGCCAAGTGCCCTTAACTCCCGACTCGCAACTTGGGCGATGCTGCTGACGCCATATGACATGGTCTACGTCCCACAGAAGTCCATCAAAGGCCAAGCACTGGCCGACTTCCTAGCAGCTCATCCAATCCCGGAGACCTCCAAACTATACGAAGACATCCCCGATGAAGTTGCGGAATATAATTTCGCAAGAGAAAGTGATGTATGGCGACTATTTTTCGATGGCGCCTCCAGAGTCGGTCCTAAGGGAAACGTCATTTCAGGAGTGGGAGTCATCCTAGTTACTCCGGATCAGCTCGTCATCTACCGAGCATATTCTCTTAGCGAGCCCTGCTCCAATAATGTGGCAGAATACAACGCTCTGCTAATCGGGCTCCAAGTCGCTAAAGAGCTGGGGGTAGAATCCCTGGAAGCTTTCGGTGATTCTCTGCTCATCGTCAACCAAGTCAGGGGGATATACGAAGTCCGAAATCTATACCTCATCCCCTACCACCGAGCGACAATCGAGATAGCCATAACATTCAAAGGGTTCTTCCTAGAGCATGTACCTCGATCTCAGAATCTGAAAGCTGATGCCCTGGCCAGCCTAGCTGCGGACTTAGCTACCCCAATAAGAAGGAAAGATTCGGTAATCCTTCTTAACAGAGATTTATTCTGTGTGAAGAACAGCTGTCACCTAGAACGCAGCTACGCTGTAAACGCCGATCCTCCTATAAGAGATTGCATGAGTCCCTTCATAGATTTCGTGGCATACGGAATCTTGCCAGAGGACCCCAAAGAAGCAGTATCCGTCAAGAGACGATCGTTACGCTTCTACTTCGATGCATCTTCATAATGCCTATATCGCCGGACCTACGACGGACTGCTGTTAAGATGTCTCGCTAGCGCCGAGGCACAGCAGATTATCCGTGAAGCTCACGACGGCGTATGCGGAGCTCATCAACCCGGGCCTAAGCTACAAGACCGTATCAGGAGGATGGGCTATTACTGGCCTACTATGATCGCAGACGCGATACGGTATACAAGGCATTGCAGAGCCTGTCAGGTTCATGCAGACTTCATACATCAACCGTCAGAACATCTACACCCTACAGTCTCATCCTGGCCTTTCGAAGCATGGGGGATGGATATCATCGGTCCTATTCACCCGTCCTCTTCCGGAGGTCACCAGTTCATACTGGCCATCACGGACTACTTTTCCAAATGGGCCGAAGCAATCCCTCTCGCTGAGGTAAAGGCGTCCAACGTAATCAGCTTCATCAAGCATCACGTCATCTATCGCTTCGGGATACCCCGGAGGATAATCCATGATAATGGGCCCCAGTTCATCAGCCAAGCATTTCATCGGTTTTGCGATAATAACCGGATACACAACATTGCCTCTACGGCGTACTATCCAGCTGCTAATGGTTTGGCGGAAGCTTTCAACAAAACCATTATAAACTCTTAAAGAAATCCGTCTCTTCGAACAAAAGGGATTGGCACGAAAAGCTGGGCGAATGTCTCTGGGCATACCGCACAACAGTACGGACACCGACAGGCTGTACCCCATTCTCGCTGGTTTACGGGAGCGAAGCAGTCCTCCCCGTTGAAGTCCAGATCCCGTCGCTCCGAATAGCCGTGACCAATGAGCTAACTCGAGAAAAGAATGACCTGTTAAGGCTCCAAGAGCTAGAAGGATTAGACGAGAAATGCCTCCAAGCTCAACAGCGCATCGCGCTCTACCAAGCACGCATTTCCAGGGCTTTCAACCATAAAGTAAAGGAAAGGGTGTTCAAGGTCGGCGAGCTAGTTCTAGCCGTGAGAAGGCCGATGATCCTAACTCACAGAAGTAAAGGCAAATTCCAGCCCAAATGGGAAGGCCCTTATGTGATCGAGACAACGTTCTCAAACGGCGCCTACAGGATAGCCCAGCCCAACGGAGACCTATTAATGGCTTCCATCAACGGCAAATTCCTGAAAAGATACTACGCTTAACCCCCCCTGCTCGGGCGGAATATAGCGAGAATCTCAATTCTGACAAAACTACTCGCCAAAAAAGAAACTAGTTAGGTCATATCCTATCATGTCTGTACGACCGCTGAATAGGCATATCCTGCTAGAGGAGTATATCGAGAATTATCATACTACCTCTGATATCACTCTCGCCAAAAAAAAAACTGTCATTTACATTCCGAAATGACGGGTCCACAATAGTCAGAAAAGAGTCGCTGTTATTCATTCCAGAAGAAGGCGGAATTACATAGGAAGGGATACATCAAGATGGCGGAGTAATCAGGCCATGAATCTGCCGCTCCAGTACAGCTATCCTCTCATTCCTAAGGGCCAAGGCATCGGCGCGAGCCTGCTCCAGCCGTGCCTCCGGGGTATGCGTAAGGGTTAGATTAGCCCTTGCCCGAAGACAGCCCGCACGGGCAGTTTCTGCACGGTCCAGATCCCGTCGCGCTTCGCTCAGTCGACCAATCGCTACCTCCAAACCTGCCAACGACTGGGAAGCCCACTCCTCTGCCCGAGCAAGTTTTTCCTGCAGCTTGGAGGCCCTCGCCGCATTCCCTTCATGCTCGGATCGACACTGCATCTCGACGGCAAGGACTTCTTCCACAACAGCTCTTCTCCTATCCATCTCCAGCTTATGCGTCTGGATAGAGTTGTCTAGGCTTTCAAGCTTCGTAGTGAGCCGCTCAGTCATGAGGTCGTATCGAGCCTGGACATCAGCATCCAGGCTGCCCTCAGTCCGCTGCAAGTATTCGTTAATGGGTTGCTCTAAACCATTAATCACCGCCTCCAGAGCATCGGCTACTCCAAGATTGCCAAGCCCCCTGACAACCTCGATCGAAAGCTGAGAAGTCTTCTTAAGGAGCTCAAAGTCAAGGTTCTTCGCCAACACCATCGGGATCATCGTTTTTAAGCCAGTGTAGACGAGGCTGGTATGCTGCTCGATCAACGCGACTAGACCCGACTGAGCGCCCGGAGTGGCCACAATTGCAGACGAGGTAGCCACCGCCGCCTCAACAGGTGGCATGGTCGAAGAAGGTGCGATGGCGACAATCGAAGTCATTGGCATACTCGCGATAGGCGAGGTCACGAGGACAGGTTCATCCTCCCCTTGAGACGATGAAACCTCTCCGGGCGAGCTAGCCCCCGAAGACACTTCTGCCTCAAAATTCGGCGCCTCCACGACACCGCCAGGAGCCAGAACAAAGCCGGAAGGCGCTTCAACGCCGTACTCCCCGTGGACGTCATCCCCTGAAAAGAGGACAAGAAAGCAAAATGTCAAACACAATGGTAATCCTCCTAGGAGGAGACATCAAAATGACATTTACCCGGAGCCAACGGCATATACGAAGCATCTGCAGCAGATGTAGCTAAACCACGCCTTAATGACGCGATACGAACTGTCATACCTGGAGAAGGAGGTGGGCCGACCGACATCGCCAAGAGTTCGGTCAAGCCTTCCCCGAGACGCGGTCGAGGTTCATCAGCCGGAGTCTCGCTAAGCGCGCTCGCTAACACAGAAGTAACTCCGCACACTACCGACCTCAGGGAAGATTCTCCCATCTGTTGGGGCCACGCAGGCAATCCCGCTCCGCTGCTTGGAGCAGCCGCAGCGACAGCAGCCTCCAGCAAGGACTCTCCGGCACCGCCAGCCAGAACTGTAGAAGGTCCCCCTCTGAAAGGCGAGGAACCTCCGGCCAAAGAATCATCCCTGATACAGGGAGATGCAGGCTCATTCTCGGGAGCCTCAACACCAGGAATGCGGAGAGGACGAGCAACCGTCTTGTCACGACCCGCACCCGGAAGTTCGGGCACGAGTGCGTGGGTACGTCCAGCCTACGCCGCAGAGTCGGCGGTAGTACGCTGTCTAGGTCAATCCATAATTACTAACTAGCTCATTCACAACAACATAGGCAAGATAATAATGAGAAATGAAACTTAAGATTGCAACTGAAAATAAATGTGACAACAGATTCAAATGTTTAAATACAGAAATTCAATATTCAAATCGGGGACAAACCCGATAAATAAGATAAGAAATAGAAATGAAAGATAGCTACTACTAGCTACTCAGCAGCAGGGGTCTCCTGGGTGGGTTTTGGCTCCTCATAGGTATCATCAGTCCCCTCATAGGGACCATAATAAGTAGGGGCAAGGTCCTCATCATCGCCTAAATCAACAGATCCAGTCAGGAAAGGAGCAAAGTACACAGTGCACAACAAGGTTAAACTAAATATTTTATGACAATTAAATATTGGATATCATGTTGAGAAACAGCATTAGTAGAACATTATTATCTCAGAGTTAACTGTAAACAGGAATATGAGAAACAGAAATAAATGAAACAAGAAATGAAACTACAATAGCCAGCAAGGAATGACCAGAAACTATATGTGTGTACTTGTGTTATTTTAGAATACATAGTTGGCATGTAGGGGTTTATAAGGCTAATCAGGCACGCCATAGGCGGCTAGCAGTCAAGAATAATCGAGTATCAGGCTGATGGTACAGTCGCGTACCAAAAGCTAGCAGTCACGACAGGGGAAAGGGTAAACTATATGCCTCCTAGTATTCTCCCACCCGACATAAAAAACAAGACAGGAACTACCAATATTCAAGACATGAAATTCAACATTTCTAACACGATGTGTAATCATCAAGGGTACATGTAAGACAGGGAATTAATTATCACAATATATAAAGATTAACTTGAGGTGCAGGTACTTGCCTGTTGTTTGGATCTGATTAATTAGGTTCTTGGGGGAAAAGTCCAGAGATGAGTCCAAAAGCTGAAATAGACATTACCATCATGCTCAGAAGATATCAAATAGCTAAAAACGCATGTCCTTGGGTCCAATTTGGAGACAAGGGCAAAAACGGCAGTTTCGAGTCAAAACGGGGTCCGCCGGTGGGCCCGTTTTGCACCGAAAAACGTGTCCGGGTCAAAAGTCTCCAAATTCACCAAACTTAGTGTCAACAGGTCAGGAACGCTGATACGAACTCAACGGAACTTCCAGATTTGGATTCCGATGAGCCGAACACAAAATCGCCCGTCGAGCGGGGCCTGTAGGGCCCACGACACGCGATTTCGTCAACGTTCTCAGAATCGAACCAAACTTGACCCACAGGACCAGCATATCGCTACGAGTCCGATGGCGCAAGTTTCGTCTCGATCTGACGAGTGTGCACGAAGTTAGGGTGAATTGCAGAAAAGCCGGATACGGGGCGATGTCCGCGGATACGCGTTGATTCCGGTGTGCACGCACACCCGAATCAGCTTCCGCGAAATATCACACGTCCGTATCGACGGTGCGTACGTATCTGCGAAGACCGCACGCGACCAAGTCGTCCCGTTTGGCGGGGCGTACTCAGTTCCGGGGGTGAAACAGGGTCTGGTTTTTCCTGTTTTTGGATCGCGGTGTGCGATCACCACAGGACGCGATGTCCCGAACAGTTTGTCTGGACATCGAGAGGGTCATACAGGCTTCACAAAGCAATTTGCAGAAATGGAAACGGAGCTACGAGGCAAAAGTTACGCGTACCTGAAGGGGACCCAAAACAGGGTCGAACCGTGTCCGACTCGTGTCGGACACGCGAATCCGAAATTAGGGCTAGGGTTAGGGTTTCGACGGATTACGGCCGTGGACGGCAGTGGACTGTCGGAGACACGCCGGAGGGGGCCGGGGAAGGTTCGCCGAGGGGCGGCACGGCGTCCACGGGCGGCGGTGGCTCAGGGCGGCCGGAGAGGCGGCTGCGGCTGCTGTTCGTGCTGTTGTCGAGGCGTCGGGGACGGCGGAGCGGCGCCGGAGGAGGAGCGGAGGATAGGGGAGGAGGTCTGCGACGGTGGGGCGCTGCGGGTCCGGGCGTCGGTGGAGGGTCTCGGGGCTAGGGCGGCGGAGCGGGGTGGCTAACGGCGAGGGAGTGGAGGCTGGAAGAGGAAGACGGAGGCGGGGGTTTTATAAGGGGGAGCAGGCGGTTGCAGGGGGCCGGCCAAGGCGGATCGTGGGGCGACGTGGCGCGGAGCGCGGCGAGCGGGGCGCGGAACGCGCGGCGCTGCGCGCGGCGGCCGGCGCTGGAAGCGGGACGTGGGGGGGCTGTGCACGTGGGCGGGTCGGGCTGCGGCGGGTCGGGTTCGGCTGAACCCGACCCGACCCGACCCGATAAGAGCGGGTCTGGGCCGCGGCCCAACGGGCCGCGGGCTGCGGAAGAAGAAAATAAAAAATATAATAAATAATAAATAATAAATAATTTAATAAATAGATAATTAATTAATTAAATAGTTTTTTGGCATTTAAAAATAGGTCTGAGGCCCAGAAAAATCCAGAAAAATTACCCTAAGTCCAATTTTCCATTCTACACCCAAAAATGTTATTTTCATGACATTTTAATATTATTTATTGCCAATTAAAATTCATTTATTAATTAAAAGCCTTGATTTTAATTACAGAAAATTTACAAAAAATTCCAGAAAATTGGAAAAATCCAAGATTTAATAATTTAAAAATTTGGGGATTTACAACCTACCCAACTTACAAAAATTTCGTCCTCGAAATTTAAGAATAACTATGGCACGAAAAGGAAAGACCGGAAATTAAAATACCTCAGGGTTCAAAAAGATAGGGGTATCGCTCTCTAATCTCGTCTTCTCGCTCCCAGGTGGATTCGCCGGGAGAATGGTGCTTCCAAGCTACGCGAACCAGGGAGATAACCTGGTTCCGTAGAACTTTCTCCGAGCGATCCAGTATCTCCACGGGTTGCTCTTGGTAAGTCAAACTTGGGCCTACTTCGAGCTCTGAGTGATCCAAAATGTGGCTGGGGTCTGACACATACTTCCTCAGCTGCGACACGTGGAAGACGTTATGGACTCCTTCCAGAGAGGGTGGCAATGCCAGACGGTATGCCACTTCTCCGATTTTCTCCTGAATGCCAAAAGGTCCAATGAATCTTGGGCTGAGTTTTCCACTCCTTCCGAACCTAATGGTGCCACGTGTCGGGGAAATCTTTAAGAACACCAGCTCTCCAACCTTAAAATAGAGTCATAATTAGTTCCATAATCAAAATATTTAAATTGACTTGAATTTCATAAATTTAATTACCTCAAATTCTAAGGGCCTTCGGTGGCTATTTGCCCAATGTCGTTGCCTGTCTTGAGCCACTCGAAGTCTGTCCCTTATTTGCTTTACCTTCTCAGCCGAATCGATCACCATCTCTGGTCCCAGCAGGGCTCTTTCTCCAACGTCTTCCCATGATAGCGGGGTACGACATCTTCGTCCGTACAGAGCTTCAAATGGAGTCATCTCGATGCTGGCTTGGTAACTGTTATTATAAGAGAACTCTACCAGATGCAGATAGTCTTTCCAGGATCCTCTAAAATCCAGAACACATGTACAGAGCATATCTTCAAGTGTCTGGATTGTACATTTCGATTGTTCATCGGTTTGGGGATGATAAGCTGTGCTGAATTTGAGTTGCGTCCCCAAGCTGGCTTGTAAGCTCTTCCAGAAGTGAGAGATAAACCTTGAATCTCGGTCGGAGACAATACTTACTGGAACTCCATGCAGCCTAACAATATGTCTGATATATAAATCTGCCAGCTTCTCTGTAGATAGCCCTACTTTGAAAGGTAGAAAATGTGCAGACTTGGTCAGTCTATCTACTATCACCCAGATTGCATCCTTTCCACTAGGTGTCCTTGGAAGTCCGGAAACAAAATCCATTGTGATATGTTCCCACTTCCACTCCGGAATGGGTAGGGGTTGAAGCAATCCTCCAGGTCTTTGTCTTTCTGCCTTGACTTGCTGGCACACTAAACAACGAGATACGAACCTGGCTACTTCTCTTTTCATGCCATGCCACCAAACATGCATCCTCAGGTCCTTGTACATCTTGTTGGCTCCTGGATGTATAGAGTATTGCGATCTGTGCGCCTCTTGCATGATTTCTTCTCTTATATCTCCTTGGGGTACACATAATCTATCGCCATGCCTCAGTGATCCATCTTCATGAATTCTGAATTCTTCTACTAGTCCAGCTTGCACTTGACCTCGAAGGCTTCGCAGGCCTTCGTCCTGAAACTGAGTCTCCTTGATCTTGTCCATTAAAGTAGACTGAATCTGCAAGTTCATCATTTGGCCTTCTTTTCCTGGGATAATTACTTCAATACCTAAACTTTCCAAGTCCTCCAGCAGGTGTCTGTCCATAGTCAAGTACATCGCCATAGGATACCTGCTTAGAGCATCAGCAACTATATTTGCCTTCCCAGGGTGATATTAAAGAGTGATATCAAAGTCTTTCATTAGTTCCAGCCACCTTCTTTGCCTCATGTTTAGCTCTTTCTAAGTGAAGATATATTTTAGACTTTTATGGTCTGTAAATATTTCCACCCTTTCTCCATAAAGATAATGCTTCCAAAGTTTAAGAGCAAAAATGACAGCTGCCAATTCTAAATCATGAGTTGGATAATTCTTTTCATGGGGTCGAAGCTGTCTAGAGGCATAAGCTATTACCTTCTTGTTCTGCTCCAGTACACAATCTAGACCTTTTCCAGAAGCATCACTATAAATAGCGAAACCTCCGGTTCCAGAAGGTAAGGTCAGAATAGGGGCAGTAGTCAGCCTTTTCTTCAATTCCTCAAAAGCATGCTGGCATTCATCAGTCCAGGTGAACTCTTCATCCTTCCTTGTTAACTTTGTCATGGGTTCAGCAATCCTAGCAAAGTCCTTCACAAACTTCCGATAGTAGCCAGCTAGTCCCAGGAAGCTTCTAATCTCTGCTACAGAGTCTGGAGTGGGCCAGGATTCTACTGCAGCTATCTTCTTAGGATCTACTGCTATTCCATCTCCAGTCACAACATGTCCCAAGAATTCTACTTTCTCTAGGAAGAAAGCACATTTAGATAATTTCCCATAAAGTTTTTTCTTCCTCAAAGTTTCCAATGCTAACCTCAAATGTTCTTCATGTTCTTCGGGGGTCTTGGAGTAGATCAAAATATCATCAATGAAGACCACTACAAATTTGTCTAGGTATGGCTGGAAAACTCTGTTCATTAGGTTCATAAAAACTGCTGGAGCATTCGTCAACCCGAACGGCATTACTAAGAATTCGTAGTGTCCGTTCCGGGTATTGAAAGCAGTTTTAGGGATGTCTTCCTTTCTCACCCTTACTTGGTGGTAACCAAACCTTAAATCAATCTTGGAAAAGACCCGAGATCCACTCAACTGATCAAATAAGTCATCTATCCTGGGCAGGGGATACTTATTCTTAATTGTTAAGGCTTTCAAGGCCCTATAGTCAATACACATTCGGGATGTTCCGTCCTTCTTGGGCACAAATAATACTGGAGCTCCCCAGGGTGAGACACTAGACCTAATGAAGCATTTGTCTTCTAGTTCTTTGATTTGCTTATTTAGTTCTATTATCTCCTTCTTGTTGATTCTGTAGGGATTTTGAGATACTGGTGCTGCTCCTGGCACTAAGTCAATAGAGAATTCAACTTCTCGGTCTGGGGGTAGGCTTGGGAGATCCTCAGGGAAGACGTCAAGGTATTCAGAGATGATAGGTAGTGGCACTTCTTCTGTTATTAGGGCTCCATAAATTTTATTATTACCCATTTCTCTAGAACCTCTAGCAAATTCAAATTCTGGCTTGTCAGGTGGCCTAAAGATTACACTACCTCTGTGGCAGTCTATTGTGGCATGATGTTGACTTAACCAATCCATACCCAATATAATGTCAAAACTGGGCACTGGCATTACAAGTAGTCTAGCATACAGTTCTCTTCCACATAATGTAATAGGATAATTGTTACAGGCATCACTAACCGGGATGATTCCTCCACCGGTAATGATCTTATAACAATTCCTAAGGGGTTTAGTGGTTAAGCTATGCTTCATAAGGAAATCTACTGACATGAATGAATGAGAAGCTCCAGAGTCAAATAAAGTAATAGCTGGTATTGAATTTATAAGCACAGAACCTGTAATCACGTCTGCTGTGGCCTCAGCTTCTTCCAGAGTCATTGCATAAGCACGGCCTTGCTGCGGTGCACCCCTCTGTTGCTGCTGGTGCTGAGCAAAGCGTTGTTGTTGTGTTGGAAGTGGGGGTCCCCTCTGTTGTACTGCTGGGGCCCTGGCCTGGGCTGGAGCTTTTGGTGCAGCTGGGTGTTCTTGAGCAGCTGGACAGTCCCTCATTTGATGCGCTGCTGAGCCGCAGTAGAGGCAGGCACCTAGCCTCTTCCTGCAGACTTGCCAAGTATGACCTGGTTTGTGGCAATAGCCACAAGGGGCAACTTGTTGGTTCTGTCTTTGAGCCTGGGGTTAGGGTGCTGGAGCTCGAGGGAGAGGACGCTGAGTTTGCTGCGGGGCCCTCTGCTGTTGTTGCTGGTGCTGTTGTTGAAAAGGGCGTTTGTTGGGTCCTGTATTTCCGGTATCTCTTTCTCGCTTCAGTTTGTGCCCCATATCTCTCTCTACGCCTTGTGCCACGCTCAGGATTTCTTCATAGGTACGAGCTCGGCTGGTGGTGACAGCAAGGCGAATATCCGAAGACAGCCCCTTCTTGAATCTACGGGCCCTGTCCTCCGGGGTACGAACCATGTACTCCGCAAAATGGCTTAACCTGCTAAATTCAGCAGTATATTCATCAACAGTCAGGGTACCTTGTTCCAGTCTCTCGAATTGGCTTTCGAGAGCTTCCCGAGCCACTTCGGGGTAGAATTTCTCCTTGAATAGCCTCTTGAAGTCCTCCCAGGTGATGTCAGGAGCAGATAGTTGGGGTTCGTCTCTGAACCAGGTTCGAGCAATATCGAACAGTTGCAGGCTTGCGGACTCCACCTTGAGGTCATCAGGGACCCGGACAGTCTTCAGGAGTCTCTCGACATTCTCTATCCACTCATCGGCATAGAGAATGCCCTCAGTTCCGTAAAATTCCAGGGGTCTTAGATTCTTGAAGTCTTTGGCACTCCCTGGCCTCTTGAGTGACGACTCCTGGGGCTTAAGAGCTTCTGAGAGGCTGGTCCGCAGAAGTGCCGTCTGTTCTTTCTGGGATTCCACTAATCCCTGGAACACTCCTAGCAGCTGTGCCCCATCTAGGGTAACTGCCGGAACAGATGGAGGCGGCGAGAGTGCAAGAGTCTCGGGCACATTCTGCTCAGCTGGTTCTGATGTGCCTCCTACTGTGTTCCTGGTCTGGACCATTCTGAAAGATTAAGGGATAGGAAGATCAGAATAGAATACTTGGAAATCAAAGGCGATAGGAAAAATTGAGCAGCAATGATATCAAGAATTGAAATAAGGACGCTATACTGTGAATGAGCTTTTCCTAGAATCCTCAATTTTATTCCATACCCTGTCCTAGGGTATTACCCTATTTTAGGATAGGACCTGCATGGGCCACCATAAAAATGTGTCACGACCCGCACCCGGAAGTTCGGGCACGAGTGCGTGGGTACGTCCAGCCTACGCCGCAGAGTCGGCGGTAGTACGCTGTCTAGGTCAATCCATAATTACTAACTAGCTCATTCACAACAACATAGGCAAGATAATAATGAGAAATGAAACTTAAGATTGCAACTGAAAATAAATGTGACAACAGATTCAAATGTTTAAATACAGAAATTCAATATTCAAATCGGGGACAAACCCGATAAATAAGATAAGAAATAGAAATGAAAGATAGCTACTACTAGCTACTCAGCAGCAGGGGTCTCCTGGGTGGGTTCTGGCTTCTCATAGGTATCATCAGTCCCCTCATAGGGACCATAATAAGTAGGGGCAAGGTCCTCATCATCGCCTAAATCAACAGATCCAGTCAGGAAAGGAGCAAAGTACACAGTGCACAACAAGGTTAAACTAAATATTTTATGACAATTAAATATTGGATATCATGTTGAGAAATAGCATTAGTAGAACATTATTATCTCAGAGTTAACTGTAAACAGGAATATGAGAAACAGAAATAAATGAAACAAGAAATGAAACTACAATAGCCAGCAAGGAATGACCAGAAACTATATGTGTGTACTTGTGTTGTTTTAGAATACATAGTTAGCATGTAGGGGTTTATAAGGCTAATCAGGCACGCCATAGGCGGCTAGCAGTCAGGAATAATCGAGTATCAGGCTGATGGTACAGTCGCGTACCAAAAGCTAGCAGTCACGACAGGGGAAAGGGTAAACTATATGCCTCCTAGTATTCTCCCACCCGACATGAAAAACAAGACAGGAACTACCAATATTCAAGACATGAAATTCAACATTTCTAACACGATGTGTAATCATCAAGGGTACATGTAAGACAGGGAATTAATTATCACAATATATAAAGATTAACTTGAGGTGCAGGTACTTGCCTGTTGTTTGGATCTGATTAATTAGGTTCTTGGGGGAAAAGTCCAGAGATGAGTCCAAAAGCTGAAATAGACATTACCATCATGCTCAGAAGATGTCAAATAGCTAAAAATGCCTGTCCTTGGGTCCAATTTGGAGACAAGGGCAAAAACGGCAGTTTCGGGTCAAAACGGGGTCCGCCGGTGGGCCCGCTTTGCACCGAAAAATGTGTCCAGGTCAAAAGTCTCCAAATTCACCAAACTTAGTGTCAACAGGTCAGGAACGCTGATACGAACCCAACGGAACTTCCAGATTTGGATTCCGATGAGCCGAACACAAAATCGCCCGTCGAGCGGGGCTTGTGGGGTCCACGACACGCGATTTCGTCAACGTTCTCAGAATCGAACCAAACTTGACCCACAGGACCAGCGTATCGCTACAAGTCCGATGGCACAAGTTTCGTCTCGATCTGACGAGTGTGCACGAAGTTAGGGCGAATTGCAGAAAAGCCGGATACGGGGCGATGTCCGCGGATACGCGTTGATTCCGGTATGCACGCACACCCGAATCAGCTTCCGCGAAATCTCACACGTCCGTATCGACGGTGCGTACGTATCTGCGAAGACCGCACGCGACCAAGTCGTCCCGTTTGGCGGAGCGTACTCAGTTTCGGGGGTGAAACAGGGTCTGGTTTTTCCTGTTTTTGGATCGCGGTGTGCGATCACCACAGGACGCGATGTCCCGAACAGTTGTCCGGACATCGAGAGGGTCATACAGGCTTCACAACGCAATTTGCGGAAATGGAAATGGAGCTACGAGGCGAAAGTTACGCGTACCTGAAGGGGACCCGAAACAGGGTCGAATCGTGTCCGACTCGTGTCGGACACGCGAATCCGAAATTAGGGCTAGGGTTAGGGTTTCGACGGATTACGGCCGTGGACGGCGGTGGACTGCCGGAGACACGCCGGAGGGGGCCGGGGAAGGTTCGCCGAGGGGCGGCGCGGCGTCCACGGGCGGCGGTGGCTCAGGGCGGCCGGAGAGGCGGCTGCGGCTGCTGTTCGTGCTGTTGTCGAGGCGTCGGGGACGGCGGAGCGGCGCCGGAGGAGGAGCGGAGGAGAGGGGAGGAGGTCTGCGACGGTGGGGCACTGCTGGTCCGGGCGTCGGTGGAGGGTCTCGGGGCTAGGGCGGCGGAGCGGGGTGGCTAACGGCGAGGGAGTGGAGGCTGGAAGAGGAAGACGGAGGCGGGGGTTTTATAAGGGGGAGCAGGCGGTTGCAGGGGGCCGGCCAAGGCGGATCGTGGGGCGACGTGGCGCGGAGCGCGGCGAGCGGGGCGCGGAACGCGCGGCGCTGCGCGCGGCGGCCGGCGCTGGACGCGGGACGTGGGGGGGCTGTGCACGCGGGCGGGTCGGGCTGCGGCGGGTCGGGTTCGGCTGAACCCGACCCGACCCGATAAGAGCGGGTCTGGGCCGAGACTAACGGGCCGGGCCACGGCCCAACGGGCCGCGGGCTGCGGAAGAAGAAAATAAAAAATATAATAAATAATAAATAATAAATAATAAATAATTTAATAAATAGATAATTAATTAATTAATTAAATAAATAGTTTTTTGGCATTTAAAAATAGGTCTGAGGCCCAGAAAAATCCAGAAAAATTACCCTAAGTCCAATTTTCCATTCTACACCCAAAAATGTTATTTTCATGACATTTTAATATTATTTATTGCCAATTAAAATTCATTTATTAATTAAAAGCCTTGATTTTAATTACAGAAAATTCACAGAAAATTCCAGAAAATTGGAAAAATCCAAGATTTAATAATTTGAAAATTTGGGGGTTTACACGTCTCCTTCCTCCTCTTACGAAGGGAAGCTTCCTTCGGAGGAGAAGCCCATCGCTTCCCAGAAGAGACTACCAGAGCCCCCGCCGGCAGAGGCACTACACACCTCGGCAACGACACCAGAGGCTCATCCGGAGTACCAGATTCCTCCCCCTCGTCAGAAGAAACCGAGGAGACTTCGACCCTTCCCCCAGGCTTGGCAGAAGGCACCCTGAAGCTCCCATGCATATCAAAATCGCGGTGGAAAGTGTTAACCGCCACATAAAATTGGGCGTAGGAGTGAAGGATGCGCAGCTCCGTGGAGGTTGTAACGACCGGCACGATAAAAATTGCCTCCGTACAACCCATGATAAAATATCGCCACCTTCTAGCTCCATCAATGAGTCCACCCCTGGACCTGAAGCTGGTGACGGCGTTGCCCACATGCAACTGGTCGTACCCGAACTGCCTGGCGAACCGACTAGGCAGGTAGGGCTCGAAGAAGCAATGGTCTTCGCTCCTATACAGCGGATGGGAAGGTCTAATATAGACCAACCAATTAAACGCCTCCGGAGAAAGAACGGTCTTCTCTCGACCTGAATCCTCAAGCCACAGCCCTGACTGGTTGCGATGCACAGGAGGGGGAGTACAAAGGATCTTCCAGCCATGGCTGAGGTTCAAAACCAGCCGACAGTCTAAAACTGTATTCACGTTCCAGGAGGAATCCCTGTAATTCAATAGGAATATACCCCCTGAGCTGCTACCGGAACCGGGTGACATAACCCGGGGATTGTGGAGAATTAACCATCCCATCAAGTACAAGTATGGTAATTCCACCCTAGGAAAACTCTCCCGCCGAGCTTCATCAACGAGCAACCCATCTGTCATGGCCCTCAGGCCAGCCTGTATACGGTACACCATGGCAGGAAGCAAGCCCAGTCTTGCCCCAAACACCAGACGCACTGCGGGCCATAGGATGTTCCGGTGAATACGATCCGCGAAAGCGATGCCAGGCACTACCACTCGGCGCAGCCATATGGAGAGGAAACCAGCCAGCTGGGCTTCCTTAGACAAAGGCCTGCGACAGCGCCTCAAATAACTGTAGACCTTCGTACCTTCGGGGTACTTTCCTACCCCCTCAACGAGAATCTGATCGGGAGCCTTGGCGTCTTCCATAAGAGCCGCAACGACCTGGGCACTGAGGACGCCCAAGTAGTTCACGGGCTCATTCTTGCCCCCCGAAGCTTTCTCCGACTTGGCTGCCCTGGCCCGATGGAAGAAGAGGTAGGACATCCACTTAGTGGTGTGGGCCAAATCAGAGGGCTCGTCATAAAAAGTGGTGCACGCGAAGTACTGACACATCAGCTCCTGATATACTCCCACCACCCGAGGGTCCAAATCCTCCAACTCCCGGTTGGTGGGAACGTACTCTTCATATGGGGTATCCCCCGTCGGCAGTCTCGAGACAACTGCCATCTCATGAAGGGCCAACCCCAACTCCCCCAGTGGAGTGGCGAAGGTCCTGGTGAGCGGAATGTACCGCTCCATCAGCGCCAAAAATAAATTAGCATTGGGAGGCAACCCAACACTCGTCGCACTCACGGCGGCATATAGTCCGATGCCCTCCAGTTCTCCTCGGAAGCGCGTCAAGGCCCAGCCAACTAGGTATCTCCATCGGGAGTTCGTTGGGGCGATCTACCCATTGCACCGAGGATTCTCCTTGGGATACACCCCCCTCGACTCATGAAGTCGTTGCAGAAGGTCGGCAGCTGGACAGGCTGGATCACCGAGCTAACTTCACTCGGGACACTACCCGGGCACAGTCCCCGGAACAGCGTCACAACGCCAGAAGGGCGACTAACAAACGACCCCTGGTCAGCGCCTTTCAGATGAAAGATCTTTCCCGGCTTCCCGTGAAGATCAGGAGTCAGCTTCCACGACATCTTCCTGGGATGCGTCGCATGGAAGAAGGCCGAGATGGGATAATCCCTCGGCATCGTCGGCAGGTAAAAGACCAAATCTCCGACAGGGAAAACCCAAGGCTCCCTCTTGGGCTTCGTCTGGGACTGTTTATCAATCATGTCCCCAAAAAGGAAAGCCGGCTTTATGTACTGCTCCCCATCTACACGTACCAAGGGTTCGCCATTGATCATACTCAACAACATTCGCTCACCCTGGGCCGATATCAGGAGTTCCCTTCCCTCAGGATACTGAGGTCCAGAGATAGAAAATGCCACATGGGACAGATCCTCCAGATAGTTCGAGTGCAGCATCCCGACAGCGGAGCCCATCACCTCAGCCAATGGGGACTCACCCAGATCAACTGCAAGATAATACAAAGAAGATATGTCATTACAAGTCTGGCACAAACACACGGACCAAGAAAACGACAGTCTGTGCTTTACGCCAAGATTGTACAAATTTGGTCACCTAACGCCGGAAGTCTCCTCCACAAACGTAAAATTCAAATTTTACGAAATACGCCAATTTTCGGTAGCCCGAGCTATTTACGCTCAGAGCTACGAAAATATGGAGTCTTTACGCTGGCACATTAGAAATGTGGGCGTAAAAGATAAAAAGGCCTCCATGCGTCATCTTCCTCAAAAGAGGCTATCAGCACAGAAGACGACCTAGCGCAGTCACGTTCAACGTGTGCGAAGGATTTTTCGTCGTTTCTGTCATCCCAAAAAGTTCTACCTCTAAAGTCGGGTGCGCTAGTCGTCGGCGGGATGCTCCCCTCAGAGGGAAGTTCACCTTGCCCGACCGGAGATTCCCTCGCCGAGACAGAAGAATGAGAAGAAGAACCTATGCCCTTTCCCTTAGCGGAGGGGGTTTGTTTCGGCGCCATTTCTGAAGACTCGAAGTACTCGGAGAAGGAACGAAGAAAAAACTCGAACAGTCGAAAGCTCTCTTTCGCAGAAGATAGATAAAAAGTTTTTCTCTCAAAAAGCTTGGGATATATATACAGTCCGGGTCGACTCCTCGAATCCTCGGACGAACCCCTCGAGACCCTAACCAAATCTCGTAATTAATAGTTGGTTATGATTGGATGCTACGTCAGCCCACTACCCTCGAAAGACGGACGGTCAGCGAATTCGAAAGGATTTTCGTACAAGACGGTTCAGCGGGCTCTACGCTAAAAGAGCTTTTCTACGCTCGACAGCAACGGATCTACAGTTTTACGCTCGACAGCTACAAGTCTGCGGTTTTACGCCCGGATGCCTTTGTGCTCGGTAGCTTTTATGCTCGAGAGGCCACAAATCCACGACTTTACGTTCGACAGATACCAAATCGATGATCTCACGCTCGGTGGCGCTCAGTTTACGCTCAGCAGCAACAGATCTGCAAACCTCACGCTCGAAGAAATTTTCTTTTCAGGAGTAACAAATCAACAGTTCTACGCTAAAGGAGCTCTCTACACTCGACAGCTACGAATCTAACGGCTTTACGTCCGACAGCTACAAGTCTATAGTTTTTTCTTGCCCGGATGCCTTTGTGCTCGATAGCATTCTATGCTCGAGAGGCAACAAACCTACGACTTCACGCTCAGGAACCACAGGTCTACGATTTCACGCTCGATAGTGTTCTACGCTCACAGGCTACAGATCTACAGTCCTATGCTAAAGGAGCTTTTCTACGCTCGGCAGCTACGAATCTAATGGCTTTACGTCCGACAGCTACAAGTATATGGTTTTTTCTTGCCCGGATGCCTTTGTGCTCGGTAGCATTCTATGCTCGAGAGGCAACAAACCTACGACTTCACGCTCAGGAACCACAAGTCTACGATTTCACGCTCGATGGTGGTTTACGCTCAAGAGGCTACAGACATGATTTCCCGTTCCATGACTTTCCGCATATCCAAACAGTCCCAAAGCGGTCAATTGCAAAGAGTTCACACAGAAGATACTCGTTCTTGACCCAAAGCATCCCATGTACCCGAGGTATACAGAGTTCAAACATTGAGAAATTACTCCTCTCGGGTCCAAAAAACTGGAGGTTCATCCAGATTCCAGTCTGAACATCTCGTCTATCAAAGTGGCAACTCAGTTTGACAGCCAAAAACCTCGATCCTGTTCCAAAGGAGTTTCCAGAGATCATTCTTGAAGACGAATTCTGAACAAAATGAAATTCTGCTCATCAGAGAGGCAACAGTTCAGGAACCCTACGCCGTCCCCCAGTCCTAGCAACAGGACAGTTCTAAGTGTTCAAAAATGCTCAGCGACGTTCTATGGACTATTCGCTATGCATAAAGGACAGGGCCTAATACTCTTTCTATCAGAGTCGGCGTAAAGATTCAGACGTGTCGAAGCTGTACATATTCAGACTTCACAAGCAACGTATGGCAAGACGATCATATGGAGAAAAAGACAATTTTATTAAAGATTAAAATCATGATTACATATGAGGGAAATCCAATCTACAAGGGTTTTTCTCTATTTTTTATGATTATATCTGAGGAAAACTCCGTCTACAAAGGAGATCCCCCCTCGTCGTCTGAAGATCGCCCAGAAGCTGTTCTGGCAGGCTCTCACTGGGCCTCAATTCTTCATCCATCTTCTCCAGCAAACAGGCGGTTGCCGTAAACCGACTGACATGGCAATGATCAACGGCGGGCGGATACGGAACTGGGCCTGCATAGATTTTACAGATCCCATGCTCCGTGCGCCGCTCAAGCCGGGACAGAACGAGTCTGTCTGACTCTCGTCACCGGAGGGCATCGAGAGAAGGCGCGGCATGCCAGCCGCCGTGGTCAAATACGACCCTTCCTCTCTCCTGGTGCAACGCCATACAAAGTTGCTGATTATCCCGAGCAAGGGAGGCTAAGATATCCTTCCATGATCCATCGTTGCAGTGGACACTTGCTCGAAGATGCCGTCTTTTATGGCTCCCTGCATGCTGGAAGAACATGATCTCCTTCTTCCTTAGATCGATCCGACGAACTCTGGCGATCATCTCTGCATGATGATGGGAATGTGGTGAAGACAGGTTCACCCCCCCAGCCTTTTATAGTCAAAAGAGATCACAGCGGTCCCCAATAAATCCGCCATAAAGTCAGCATCGACCGTTTTAACGCTCCATTCAAAAACGTTTCGAGTTACGAGGGGCCGTTCATGCTTCATTCAAAGCGTTTCAAATTCCGAGGAATTTAAAAGCTTTGAAGGGGGTCTTGTAGAAGCATGAAAATACGCTTGGAAGATCTGCGCAGCGTCTTGATGCAGAGCAGCGTAAGCAGAGGCCTTCAGAGCAATCCAACGAAAAACAGGGTTCTTCATCTACGCCATGGCGTAAAACCCAGCCGCTCTTAAAGCAGTGGTAAAGCGTACGAGGAACGCTTCGTATTCCCGAAAAGAAACTGTCCAGTCACGCAGTAAACCTGACCTCTGACTCCTGACAGAAAGTGCTGCACAGCTATCCAAACGACGGCTGGGAACGGTGGCAGACCACTCGGGACATGCCCTGCAGTAATGATGGCGGATCTCTGCATTTAATGCAGAGGATTTGGTTAAAATATCACCAAATCGGCGCTTACTAAAATCCTCCGGCGTAAACCGCTCTTTCGCGTGCAAAAGGAACACGCTGTCTTGTTTTTCACAGACAAACATGGGCTGTTTTACGCTCCACAGAAGACAAACCACCTGCCACGTCAAAAGCTGCACTTCGTACAGGGCTCGAGGCACGTCTCTCTGCCAAAGCACACAGAGCGGTGACAGTTTCCCCTTAAGGCACGTCCCTCCGTCAAAACGCACAGAGCGGTGACAGTTTCCCCTCAGGGCACGTCCCTCCGTCAAAAGCACACAGAGCGGTGACAGTTTCCCCTCAAAGCACGTCTCCGTATTTAATGCACAGGATGATGGCAAATCTCTGTCAAAGATTTGATTATATCTCCAAAAGCCGTAATTTCGGCTAAAGACGTCCACATCAGCACCCTAGCACGGTACGCAGCGGCTTCTATGCCCATTCAGCTTCTATGCTCTCTCGGCTTCTATGCCTCCTCAGCTTCTATGCTATCTCGGCTTCTACGCCCATTTTAGTCTCTACGACTATCCGGCTTCTACGCCTATTCGGCTTCTATGCCTATTTGGCTTCTACGCCAAGGTGACAGTCATTTGGCTCCTACGCCAACCTCTTCTACACAAGGGATACCTACCTACGTGGCTTCTACGCCGTGATCTCCGCAGCAGATATACGCATTTCGTCCCCTTAGTTGGACGCGCGTCACTTGCTCACTCAAAAGGTCATTATTACGCAGGCATTGGTTACTTTAACCGTTGTGTAAAAGGGTGCTCTACTGTCCACTCCTCGGTTGCTACACCAACAGAGTGGTCACTGTCACCAAAACTCTATAAATAGAGACCCCTATCAATGGGGAACAAGGTCGAAAAACTTCCAACTAAAAGGAAAAGGTCGAAACTTTGAAAGAAGAATCGAACAAGGTCATCGAACCGGAGATCAAGGGAGAGAGAGAGAGAAAGAGAAAGAGAGAGAAGAATACAGAGCTCAGGCAAGGAATAAGGAGCGACGGCCTTCAACATCGCGCATCCACCCTCCTTTGCAACCTCCGAAGCTGCATCCTGTCTTCCACGGCACTTCTTCAACATCGTGTAGTCCAAGGGCTAAAGTGATCGACCGCAGATCAGACACCTTTAGCAATTTTTACCCAGATTAAATAAATTATACTCCCACATCCTCGCATAGGATCAAATTGTACAAGTTTGTTTGTAAACCGAAAGGGCGCGGGCCTCTTATAAACCCCGTCGTTTGAAATACACTTTTATTCCCTTCCTCTTTTCCGTTTAAATACGACACAACACCAGTAGAGTCACCATCTTATTTAGGATGATAAACGGGAAAAGATTGATAATGTGGGAAATGAGGTCTTATACGAAAACCCGCCCTTCTTTTATGTTTACAAACAAGATTGTACAATTTAATCCTATACGAGGATGTCTAAGTACAATTTATTTAATCTGGGTAAATATTGCTATAGGTGTCTGATCTGCAGTCGATCACTTTAGCCCTTGGACCACACGATGTTTAAGAAGTGCCGTGGAAGACAGAAAGCAGCTTTGAAGGTTGCTAAAGAGGTTGGATGCACGATGCCAAAGTCGTCGATCCCTTCTCTTTGCCTGAGCTCTGGATTCTTCTCTCTCTCTCTCTTTCGACCTCTTTTCTCCAATTTTTTGACCTTCAATTTGTCGACATTTTCCTCTGTTGATAGAGGTCTCTATTTATAGAGTTTTTAGTGACAGTGACAACACAGTCTGCATAGAAACCGAGTAGTGGAAAGTACAGCACCCTTTTACACGACGGTTTAAAATAACCAATGCCTGCGTATAGATGACCTTTTGAGTGAGCATGTGACGTGCATCCAACTAAGGGACAGAACGCGTATATCTGCTGCGAAGATCATAGCGTAGAAGCCACGTAGGTAGTTATTCCTTGTGTAGAAGAGGTTGGCGTAGAAGCCAATAACTGTCACCATGGCATAGAAGCCAAGTAGGAATAGAAGCTGAGTGGGCATAGAAGCCGAGTAGGCATAGAAGCCGAGTAGGCGTAGAAGCCGAGTGGTCATAGAGGCCGAGTGGTCATAGAGGCCGGGTGGGCATAGAAGCCGAGTAGGCGTAGAAGCCGAGTGGGCATAGAAGCCGAGACGATGTGGATGTTTTAGCCGGAATTACGGCTCTTGGAGATATAATCAAATCTTTTGCATTAAATACAGAGATCTGCCCCCATCTTGCACATTAAATGCAGAGGCTTGTCTTTAAGATTTGCCATTATTCTGTACATTAAATGCAGATACGCACCTCGAATCCTGTACGAAGAGTGACTGCTGATGTGGCGGTCTGTTTGCCTTCTGCGGAGCGTAAGAAGCTCACGTCTGCCTGTGTAAAACTGGGCGGCGTATTCCCTTATATGCGTAAGAGTAGTTTACGCAAAGGGGATGTCACTAAACGACGGTTCGGCGACATTTAATCAAATCTCCAGCATTAAATGTGAAGATCCGCCATTATCCTGTGCATTAAAGGAGGAGGTATGTTTTGAAGGCCTGACACCCTTCTGTGCATCAAGTGCAGAGACGTGCCTTGGGCATCTGTCAGTATTCGGCGCTTTAAGTGCAGAGACGTACCTCGAGAAACTGTCACCGCTCTGCACATTAAATGCAGAGACGTGCCTCGAGCCCTGTACGAAGTACAACTTTTAACGTGGTAGGCTGTTTGTCTTCTGTGGAGCATAAACGACTCTCATCGGCCTGTGTAAAACTAGGCAGCATATCCCTTTATATGTGTAAAAGTGGTTTACACAAAGGAAATGGCAGTAAATGATAGCCTGGGTTGCAGTGCCGCGCCATCATGATACCCGTCGCTTGGGTTGTCGTGTAGTACTCTTTGTCAGGAGTACAGACGTCAGGTTCATTGCATGATCTGACAGGTTCATTTCGAAGAATATGAAGCGTTCCTCGTACACTTTAATGCTGCATTGAAAGCGGATGAGTTTTGCGCCATAAAGGCGATGAAGCACTCTGTTTACGTTGAAGTAGTCTGGACATACTGCATTACGCGGATGGTCCTTGAGCCTACATTTTTACGTTGTGCTCAGTGAAAAAGCTCTGTTGCACGTTTGATGGCTCTGAGGTCCTCTGTTTACGCTGCCCTGTATCAAGATGCTGCGTATAGCTATCCAGCGTATTTTTTATGCCTTTACACAAGCTAGCCTGCAAACTCCTCTAGAAGTGGAAAGTGAATCTACTATCCTGATCTGAAACTATGTTCACCGAAATCCCATATAATCTAACAATCTGCCTCACATACATCTTAGCAATTCTTCGTAGACAAACCCACATTGAATGGCAAAAAATGGGCCAATTTGGTCAATATGTCAACGATAACCCAGATCGCATATTTCTTGGAGAACGTGGAAGTTCGAAAAAATTTTATAGTGATGTGTTCTTACTTTCACTCCAGAGTAAGCAATGGCTGCAATAACCCTCCTGGTCTCGCTCTCTACCTTAACCTGCTGGCACGCCAAACATCTAAAAACAAAGCTTGCCACCTCATGCTTCATACCATACCACCATACATGCTCGCTCAGATCTCTATACATCTCGGTGGCACCTGGATGCATAGAGTACTGAGAACGATGTGCCTCCATCAGAACCTCCTCTCGCAGATCACCACTTGGCACACACAGCATAGCATTGTGCCTCAAGGAACCATCATATACAACCGTAAAATCAACCAGCAACCCTGCTTGCACCTGAGCCCTAATACTCCTTCGAGCCACATCCTGATACTGTGTTGCCTTGATCATGTCCATTAGCTGTCCATTAGCTCTGACTGAATCTACAAAGCCATTAATTATATCTCAAACCCTGGTACCACCACCTCTATGCTCAAGCTACCGGATACTTGCTCAAGGCATCGATAACTACATTGGCCTTCCCTGGATGATACTGTAAGGATATATCAAAATCTTTCATCAGTTCCAGCCACCGACGCTACCTTATATTTAGCTCTTTCTATGTGAAAACATATTTCAAGCTCTTGTGGTTAGTGAAACTCTACGCACGCTCTCTGTACAGATAATGTTTTAAAAATTTTAAAGCAAATATGACCGTCGCCAACTCAAAGTCATAAGTGGGATAATTTTTCTCATGAGACCGCAACTGTCTGAACGTGTAAGAAATTACCTTCTTGTTCTGCTCATGCACACATCCAAGACCCTTCCCCGAAGCATCATTGTAGATACCAAATCCCTCTGATCCTTATGGAAATGTCAAGATAGGAGTTATAGTCAACCACTTCTTCAGCTTGCCAAATACAGCCTGACACTCTTCTGTGCACATAAACTCTACATCCTTCAGAGTAAGTATAGTCATTGGTGTTACTATCCGAGAAAAATCTTGCACCCTCGAACAATTTGCAACCTCAAGCTCTTTTGTTGTATTCATTCCTCAGATTGGACATCGTATATCATGTCACGCCCCAGAACAAAA
Source organism: Iris macrosiphon (assembly GCA_036927795.1). Lineage (NCBI taxonomy): Eukaryota > Viridiplantae > Streptophyta > Magnoliopsida > Asparagales > Iridaceae > Iris > Iris macrosiphon. The sequence continues at coordinate 101,747,682 of JAYESA010000020.1, read as the reverse complement.
TTAATATAAAGTGGGACATACAAGGCCAACTACGTATACTTAGAGCACTCCCGTACTCTGTATATACGGTAAAGCTGTAGGACATGATGGGCCACTACTACAAACCAATAGTCAAGCCTAGGTCCAACAAACCATAGTATTTCAATCATAAGAACAACAGGAATAATAACAAGATATAAGATTATCTGAAACATAATAGTAAAGCATCCCAAACTATAATATACAGATGATCATGATGCTAGTAAACATAGAATGAATAAACCAGCCAGAATCTGAGTCATACATGATCAACCCTAGGATATGTCAATCATGCTAATGCCCGTAGACTAACTGATCAAACCAAAATATGTGTTAAATACGTGCTCGGTAGCTAAACGCCGATAAAATATAATATCAATCAGAGTAAAAAAGTAAGAAAACTCACTCAAGCGGTCTGGTGCTCCTAGTGGTCACCATCCTCAGGAAAGTACGAAAAATTCTCAGGTGCTGCTACTGGATCTGGCCATACAAAACCAGTGGGGTCAGACCCCTAAATAGAAAGTACCACAAAGGTAGCCAATCCAGGAACTTAAACCAATAAAACAAATAATATAAATACTGGAAAGTAAAGACTGAATATAAAAGAATCTCAGGATAATAAGTACTATAAAATCTGCAATGAGACATATCCTGAACTGATAATCAATACAGAAATACAAGTACTGAAGGTAAAAGTGTGATCATGTAAAGCCTAGGCTAACCGGCATCCATCAATCACGACAAATCATGTAAGTATGGCTTGATACTATAACTAACTAGGGTTATCACAATCTTTAATTATTAACTTTATAATGCAACGTGATGCTAGAGTTCCTTATGATCGCATGCCCCTGCAGTCCATCCGAGATATCCATACACACAATCAACTGGATACTTCTCAAGATATGCCACAATATAAACCACTAGATACTCCTCAAGATAACAGTACGAATAACTGGAACTGCATACAATCTAGGAAAATCTCTTGCTATGTGCTAAGTAAATCTCTAGTTATTTAACCCCTAGTAGTTTTTGGTATGAATCCGGGTGTGGTATTCTGCATAATCCATCCAAGACATGATGCAGACAAATTAATTTCTAATATTAATATAAACAGATTAAATATGTATTGTACATACAGACTCATATATGCCAAGACAACAATCAAGCCACGTGAAACCAAGTAAAGCCAAGTAAAGCTAAGTGAAGCTATGTCAATCCAGGTGAAGCCAGGAAAAGCCATGTGAAACCAGGTAAAGCCATGTACAACCTTGTGAAGCCAGGTCCAACCAGATAAAAGTATGTAAAAACAAGTCAAGCCATATCCGATGAAGCTATGTAAAGTCATACAAAGTCAAGTCTAGTCAATCATGTCATCACGTGTAGCCGGGCAAAGTCGGATAAAATCGAGTAAGCTAAGTCAAGTCATGTCATTTGAAGCCATGTAAGTTTATATCCAAAATTAGGTCAAGTCATCATGTGTCCAAGCAAAAGCCAAAAGTTTTGACATGAAATCACGAAAAACTAAGAATTTCTAAAGAAAGTGCACGATCGGTATACCGTTTGTACAATCCAGAACACGTAGGTACACCGATCCAAAGAAAAGAAAAATACAACAAGTTTTGGATTCTAATAAATTGGTATAATATTGTTATACTATAGTATACCGTCGGTATATTATTCCAAGTATGCAAAAAAAGTTACTGGAAAACAAAGTTCCATAAATTTGGATATCGTCGGCACAGTCCAGTACACCGTCAGTATGCCGGCCAAGACAAATATCTAACAATTTCGGCAAGATCAGTATACCATCGACACTACCTAGTATACAGTCAGTATGCCAATAGGGTTCACAAAAAAAATCTAAAAATTAAGTCGGTCAAAATTGGTATACCGTCGGTAGACTCTAGTATACTGTCGGTATGTCAATTTCCAAGAATAATCATGGTTAAATCAAGTCTAATTTTTGGAACCCAAATCAAATTTTGAAAATTACCAGAACCAAGTTTAACAAGAAGTCAAGTCTAGGATAAGTCTTATATCATAATATGGACTAAATCTCACGATTACAACTTCGGTACCATTTTCGTTACCGAGTTACCAAAAAGGGACGGGACAAGATTCTACCAGAAATCAAAACTGAGACGGTCAAAAGGCTAGAAATCATGATATTAACAATACTAGTAAAGCAATTAAAGTAAAATAACATAAAGTAAAAGAAGTTACTGAAAACGGCAAGATGTACTTGCCTAACGCGAGCTTTCAGCCTAAACCTTCTAATCCACTACCACGAAGGAGTTCAGAAACCATACTCCAGGTCTCAAGATCACGCTTCCAAGCTCGAGAGAGAAATGAAGAAGAGAGGAGAGAGAAAGAGAAAAAAGAAAATAAAATATCTCAAGTACTATTTATAGATAAAATATCTCGAAATATCTCAAAAATATTTTAAAAATATCTCGAAAATAAAATAAATATCTGCTGGACAGTATACCATCGATATAATATAGTATATTGTCAGTAAACCGGTCAAGTATTAATGTTTCAATTTTAAGAATTTTTAGCTTCCTCAAGATCTAATAAAATACAATAACTAGCACAAAATACGTATCAGCATAAAATAAGAATACTGTGAGAAAAGTCTCACAACTCTTCCCTTCTTAGAAAAATTTTGCCCTCATAATTTCCATAAGGATCCGAAATCACTAACAAGAAAATCCAAGAAAGCCAGCCCGAAACCAAAATTAGCAGAAAAATTATGTGAGCATAAAATTTCCTGGGCAACAACAAGAAATCAGAAAGTAAAAATAACAGACATAACAGATAAACTAACAATCAATTACATGCACAAGCTAAGATAGGACACGAGTATACGCATAAGTATACCTCCCAAGTTGAAGAAAAATAGATAACGAGTATGTATATCGTCCTTGTGCTCCCACGTCAACTCTCCTAGTGAGTTATTTGCCATTAAATACAAAAGTTTTGAAAAAAACTTGATTTAATTGAACAAACTAAAGAGAGTACAGAGAGGAGTCCTAAATAGACAGTCTAAGTAGAAATTTTATATTTTGCGGGAGGGGTGACGGTGGAGGGTTAGGAGTGTAGCAACTATCTTTACTCCATAGATGATCCGATGCGGAAGCTCTTCTCTCTTGCTCGAGTGTAGATTCGTAGATAGCCAGCCCGCCTCTTGTATGGATATGTACCCTGCTATTTATAGTCATCCCAGGGCGCGCATATGATGGATGGCATAGATGCTGGAGGGTGCAACGTGCCCCTTCTTGACAAGGTGCAGCAGTAACCGTGAGCAGGCCGAGCTGCCACATGGATGCTCGTTGGGATTTTCGGTTGCTGATGATCTGGGTGGTTCTCGTCCTTTGTGGACATGACTTAGTCAGCTTAACACATAGTCCATACTTGGTTGGAGAGAATCACTCTTGTCGTAACAGCAAGATTTGGTCTTCATGGAGTCTGAAACACATTGTGGCCAGTGACGCATGCATTGCATGGAGTCTGGGATGCATGGGACCAGAGACGCATGGAACGCATGGAGTCTGGGATACATGGGACCATAGATGCATGGACCGCATGGAGTCTAGGACGCATGGGGCCAGATACGCATGGAACGCATGGAGTCTGAGACGCATGGAGCCAGTTGTGATATACACGCAACATTGTACTTCCATTAAGAGTAAATTTATGTACTGACGTGAGACTTTTATCGTTTAGTGTGTTCAGGTATTTTAAGGCAATCAAAAAATTCTTTTCGTCGATATTTTGTGTCAGAGACTATCCTGCTGACGGGATGCCATGTTAGGTCTTTCTACGGCCAAGCTGCTTTGGCTGATTGGGGATGCATAAATGTTGTCTTTTTGGGCCACAACGGTGACTCTGTGGCCTGATTTGAGCCTCCTATTGGAGGTGTATGGCTATTGGACGGATGAACGTGTGATACTAAGCTGCCATTTTTTAGGTTTGGCTCAACAATTTTGGGGAGCTTAACCGCCTTCTTGCAGACTTCTTAGAAAATTAACCATTGGTTACATGCAGTCTTTTCGGAAGCCTAACTGTCAGATTCCTCCTTTCTAGGTTCATTATTACAGTTATTGTCGTCATGCAAACCGTCGCTTTCTTTTATAAATACCACTGCCATGGTCCGTCGTGTCCCACTTCGTAAAATATGTCATACAAGGGGGTTTCTAGTTAGGAACCCTGGCCACCCGCCTCGCTTCCTCGTTATCTCCTCCCTGCTACGTCTCATTGCTCGGGTATCAGAGGGTCCAGACTTGGAGGGTCTCGTGAGGGATGAGCTTTCAGTTCTCTGTCAGTTGTTATGGTATTTCCGTCCGGATGGAGGGCACTGGATGAGGGTGAGTTGTCTACTGCTGAGAGCTTTATGTCCTCGTTGGGGTTGTCTTTGGAGGCTCTTGCTTGGCCTCTAGAGTCCACTCCAAACTTTGCCTTGCTGCCTGTAACTCCAGAGGAGAGGGAGACGTTGGAATGGAGGGAGGGAGTGCACCTCTATTTTTATCGTGCGGGTATATGTTTACTCCGGGATGTTACGGATGTACTTCATGAGGCTTGCAGCTATTTTGACTGATCGCGTCTTCCTCTTTTTTTTGTTTATTTTGTATGGGCCTTGATGGCTAAATGTTGTAACCCTCCTTTTGCAAAATAAACTTTTTATGTTATTTTGGACGATATTTCTTTTATGTGGTCGCCGTATTCTGAGGATGATCAGGCCGCATAAGAGCCGCCTATGTGGTTGGCTGTTCTGGTTGCATATGTCTCATGCGGCCCTATGTGGCTTACTTTTATATTGGGTTTGCATGGGCTCTTATGTGGCCTGCATAATTTTCAAGCTTTTATAAGACCCCCTTCAAAGTTTCCAAAATTGGCCAATTTTGGAATACTTTGAATAAGAAGCATAGTTTAATTTTGGCTGCATATGAGCGACATGCTGCATAGTCGATCCTGTCAGACTCTTTGATCACTAAATGATTGGATTTGCTTAATCTTTTGACCAGATCTCTCTAGATTCTGATCCATCCCTTGGCACGGGGATCAGGGCATCGGTTTCCAAAGAGATATGGATGTATCAAGAGAATCGAGGTGCCACATTTATCCTTATTAACCGTTGGGTCCATTGCCTTGATCTCCCCATGCAATATTGAAGCCTATAAATAGGCGGCCAGGAGAGAGAGAACTTTATCCCCTCGGTTCCTTTCCCCTTTTCTCTTATAGGGGATGCCGAAGGCTGCGACTCTCCTCGCCGAAGAGTTTATCAGGGGCGATCTCGATCCGAGGCCTCCTAATCTGGATATTTTGCTTGGAGGTAGGGTAGTACCGGACTTCTTATACTGGGTTATGAAGGACACAGGGGTACCAGTACACTGTCCTACTGCAGGGGTGTGCGTAAACCCTTCACAAAGTTCTACAGCATGGATGGAGACTTGTCTTGGACATGCGTAAACCTCTTTATAGAGTTCTGTAGTATGGACGAACATTCCTCTGTAACATGTGCGTCGAGCTTTGGCATGGTTGCATTGGTGAGGGATTATCTGCTTCATGTGCACGGAGCTTATCTCTGGCTTGACCACATGGATGAGATCTCTTATTTCTTGCACATGTAGACTCGATCGTGTGTTATTGCAACCGGGCAGCAGTATACGACAGTTGTGTCTTTATGCGATCTTTGTTGAGACCGATGTGTGTCTTTATTTTGTAGGTTCTGTCCTTGCTCGTGATGCTCATGATGGAGAATGGAAGGATATTATAACACCCGTTATTCAAAGAGAATGTCACCCTTATGTTGCGGTTCCTCGTCAAGAACTAATCCAGGAGACGAGAATGATTCGCCAAGGACTGATCCTAGAGACAAGGACAGTTCGGCAAGGATTGATCCAGTAGACAAGGATAAACATCTTACGTCATGCACTGAGTCATCCTTGTTCATGAGGCATGCTAGCTATGTTTCCTCCCTCTATACGGCTTGCTACCGGCTGGGGGCTTGTGGCGACAATGACCGAATTTGGATTAATTGTCGTTCCTGTCATCAGTCTTCCTGTCTATTTGTAGAACGTTTGCTCCTGTTCTTCCCTTGCTACCCATCAGTATGGATTTTATAAACTGAGGTTTGCACTGTGGAGCGGTGAGCCAGAAAGCATTGAGCTCTGCTGTTGGGCCCACTTGTATCCGTGACAAAAACAACTTGGGGGCGCCTTTTAAAGGAATGGGTTCTTTTTGGCGAGAACTCCTTGAAATCCTTAAAAGGAATTACCATCATATGTACTCAAGACCTTGAATATTAATGAAAACTCTTAAAATGTAATAGATTTTCATCGTATGTACTCATGATCTTGAATAAAAGTTTCTCCTTTTTTGAAACTTCTTTCTTTATTTGTCGTATTGTATATTATAATTTTTTGGATATCATACCATAGAAAATATGGATATAGTACGATACCGCAGTTTGTTGAGGATATCCCGTTGGAAGACTTTTGGTGGACTTATTATTTGTTACTCATGTTGAGAGCAAATAATAAGTTTAAAAATATTCCCTATCAGAGATAATATGGACGTGATAGGTTTTGTGGACCCATTACTTCTTGCACACGTTAGTACAGGTAATAGGTTTGAGACAAGCCCTACCAGAGGTGATATGGACGTGGCAGTTTTTGTGGACTTAACACCACTGGTGTACCTTGGTGAGTACAGGTGATAAGTGGGGATGATAATCGATATCATAGGTAATATGGACGTGATGATCGATAGCCAAGACACAGAAAGTTTGCTCAGAGGTATATGGACATGGCAAACTCAGCCGAAAAAAATATTTGGACGATAGTTCAGAGGTAATATGGATGTGAACCGATGTCCGAGAAACTCACTGAGGAGTAATTTGCTGAGTGTGGTCTATCTGAAAGTATGGATAGACCTGAGGATTACTCCACTAGGAGATTGGTGGAAAGATAGCTCAGAGGTAATATGAATATGGCTAGTATCTAACGAGATTAATTTTTGTGTGGTCACTACGGGAGTGTGCAAGTGGACCTGTGGACTGCTTTTTTGAGAAGAATTTGAGGATCCATCATCCGTTGCGTATCCAGGTCCCCTGGATACATATAATGGCTTAATAAATAAGGGGATATGTTGTACATAGGCAATCGCAAGGGATGAAGAACCAAGAGTATAAATACTGGTTGTCCCGCTAGTGATGTAAATTCCCAAAAATTTAAATAAGATTATTTTAGTAATTTTATTATAATTTTTAATCATTAAAATAATTTCTATAATTTACAAATTCTTTAGTGTAGTCTTAATGCCAGGAATACAACACTAACTTTTTCTTTCCAACCAACTTTGTATAATAGGCTTAGCCAAGCCAACTTAGGCTCATGGCATGTATGTCTCTCATAAATTTATAAATCTATACTTAGTTTTGGTCGCACAACAACCGTGACACTTTTTGATTCAAAATATGACACTTGGACACTTTTTTGTTGCGGTCAATTTAGACGAACAACATGAACCCAAATTTTGATACTAACTTTTATAACCCCTAGCCTAACACGACCAACTATGCACATGTCATTAGTGTCACATTTATTTGAGTCCCCATAGGCTCTAAAAATAATATAGAAATATCTTGCATTTTTTAGTCAAAAATGACCATTTTGATTAAATACACCTGACCGAGCCCGAACCCACCCCCCAACTTGAACCCTCAACCCAACGTGTCGAACTCGTGCACAATACCATACACCCATCCCCCACTTTTCTACTCACCAAACACCATTTTTTCTCACACCAAATCCTACTTTGTTACTTACTTTTATTTAAATTTCAACATAAACATATTAATAGCATAAACCTTTGACCATCTTAACTAAATTGTACCATGTGTACACTCAAATGGAGAGGGGGGACCAACCGCAGCCAAGGAGGGAGGGCTCGGGTTCTAGGGGGAGTTACTAATGACCCTTGGTTTTTAAACCCATAACCTATTCATCTTCCCTTCCCTTACTACCATTTATATCTAACAAGTCATAAGAGAACCCACCCCATGCATTGTTCAGCCAACTCTTCTCTTCCTCTCCCTAACGGTGATCTTCTTCACCACCTCCTTGTTGCTTCGACCGGCCTCAACCCGGAGAAATTCCTTCCTCTGTCCACGACCACCAGATTAGCCCAACCACCAGAGAAGCCTGACCACCACGAGCAAGCATGACCACCATGAGCAAGCACGGCCACTGCGAGCACGGGCAGCAGCAGCTTTTTGTGAGGCCCACTTCGAGGTATGAGCACGACCTCCTCGTTCGATCATTTCATGGTTTTTCTTTGTATACATTCATAATATGAAGGACCTCAAACTCCTTCAAGATTATTGATTTAAATTAATTTATAATCGGAGAAAGTCGACCCGAAAGTCGGGCGAAAAAATAACTTCACGACAGTTTCAAAATAGCCAAATGCCCATGTTTTGAGATCAATAACTCCCAAACCGTGAGGCTAAATTAAGTGATTCTTTTTCCTGTGTGAAAATAGCCTAACTAAGTTTTAAACCCTTTAAATAATTTATTTTATTAGGTGTTGTTCTGTGATTAATTTAGTATAGAAAATTATCAGAAAACTTGATTTCAGGAAACCCAAAATTCTCAATATGGGGTACGTTCTGCCAAACGAGGCCACATCGTCACATGCAGTTTATACTGAATGGTGCATAACGTGAACACAGATATGTGAGATTTTATAAAAATTGATTTGGATGTGTGTGCACGCCAGAATCAATGTGTATCCGCCAAAAAATACTGTATCGACCTATTCCGATACCTCGTCATAACTTCATGTGTACTCGTCGGTTCACAACAAAATTTATGCCAATAGATTCTTAGCGTTACGCAGGCCGTGTGATCCATTTTTAGTTCAAATTTGAGAACATTAATGAAATACCGTATCGTGGGCCCTACGGTTCCATATGACAGACGATTTTGTGATCGACTCATCGAAATCATGTTCGGGGTATTCTATCGGGTCGTATCATTGTTCTTGACTCGTAGGCACTATGTTTGATGAATTTGGAATACTTTGACTTTGACACTTTTTTAGTGCAAAGTGAGCCACATGTAGACCCTGCTTTGACCCAAAACTGTCAATTATGCCCCTGTGTCCAAATTGAACTTATGAGTAGTCAAACCAAGATATTTTATTTATTCTGAAAATATTAATGATTTTTGTTTCAGCATCCGGAGGCATACTTGCAGATTTTACTTTTCCAGGAGTAGTTGACGGAGTTCAGAACCCAGGCAAGTGTACCTTGCCAAACTTACAGTAGATCCTGTTATATTATTTGCTTGTGTTTCTTTCCATATATATATACTCTTGTGATGTACCTGTTCAACCTATGATCGTAAGACATTGCTTAGCGTTCGAACATGATTCGGGTGTCAATGTGTCACGCCCCAGTCCCAAAATACATAGGACTAGGAACACGTAAGCATGCCAGCCATATGTATATGGCAACTCCAATATATGGATACCATAATACACACGTACGCTGTAATATGAATATAAACTCACATGTGGTATATATAATGTCATAAGTCACAGATATGCTAATCTCATCCACACAACAAGTCATAGAAAAGAAATACTAAACTAGAATAAGGAGTCTGAAATATCCAAAATAATAGTCGGGTGGAGACAAATCTACTACCAAGGACTATTTCCAAAACTAAAATGAGAGAGGAGTCTAAAATCTCCAATATAAAATAATGTGAAGACAAAAGTGTATCAGCTAAAAGAATCCATCGCTAGATAATCAACGATGCTCAAAAGGTAAGACCTCCTCGGCAGAAAGTTATGCGTCAGGTCCAGGCCCGTACTCCTGCAAATACTCAAGAGCAGATACACCTGGCAGAGGACCAGGTCCTCAGAGGGACGTAACAAGATACAGAAAAGTGAGCCAACTTGAATACAGTAAACATGCATATAATTTGAAAATAAATAAGTACGCTGTACAAGACAATCTATATGAATGCAAATGAGGACAACTTTTCAACATATGGGCAAGGGTAGGCTACTCGATCTACCTCACAACTCACACACACGTCAATGGACATCAGAAATCGACATACCGCGGGGGTAGCGACCAGCGAGACTCCAGAAATCGACATACCGTGGGGGGTAGCGACCAGCGCGACACACGCCCGTAGTACGAACATATACTACGGTTTACCAGAGTGGTTAAAAGCCCATACGCCTAATGATTGTCCTCTCATGATACTAGGTGCCATGTGTGTGTCAACATATCTAATATATAGTAATGATTGAAAGAAACTACACATGCAATAAATAAACATAAATGCAATAAATATAAAAAAATATACTAAGCATGCAAAATACTGTAAGCAATTTGGCAAGGTATCTTACCTGGCAAGAAAGCTGCAGAAATATAATGTCCCGATGTCAACTCCAAGAGTCAGAAGCTACGACCTCAGAATAAATGTCTCTGGATGCTGAAATGAACATCACCAACGGTCCCAGAATAAGCAAAATAGCTAAAAAGCACTTCCCTTTCGTCCAATTTGGACACAGGGGCAAAACGGTAATTTTGGGTCAAAGCGGGGTCCACATGTGGCCCACTTTGCACCAAAAAGTGTGCCAAGTGTAACAGTCTCTAATTGGGACAAATTATAGGTCAAACAACTCTAGATGTCAATATGAACCCAACGGTATGTCCAAATGTGGATTCCGATGGGCCGAACACAATTTCACCCAAAAAGTCAATTATAGGGGCCCGCCAATTGGCGATCTGGTCAACCGTCTCAGAATTGTGTGAAAATTGGGTCACAGGACCAGCGCGTTACCACGAGTCCAGTGGCGTAAGTTTTGTCATAATCTGACAAGCGTGCACAAAATACGCGCGACTTCCACAAAAGTTGCGACACGGGGTGTGTCCGCAGATACGGGCTGATTCCGGCACGCACACGCGTCCGAATCAGTCTGCGCGAATTTTTACGTGTCCGGTTACGCTGCGTGCACCGTTCGGTATACTTGGTACACGACGGGGCGGTCCCGTTTGGCGGGGCGCGCTCCGTTTCACAACTTTTAGAATTCTGGAAAAAGTGGGTTCGCGGGGTTTTGTGACGAATTTAATTCTATCCACAACAGCTAATAATCCAGGGTTATTTAACAAAAAATAAACTAGGTCAAGTGTTCTACACATACAAAAAAGAATCACCGAATTTGGATCTCTGTGGTGGGAGATACGAACTCGACAACATGGGTGGTCACCGCAGTTTTCTTCGATCTCAGAATTGGGTCTGTTTGTGCCAACTTGGACGCTATTTTTGCCTATGGATACACGTTGCTCGAGGTCTGCTATCATACAGATATGGGAGAGGGTTAAGGGGTGAGCATACCGGTGAAGATGGAAGGGCGTTTGGTTGAACGAGTCGACGGAAAATAACTCCGGAGCGAAGGTACCTCGTGTGGGAATCTGCAGTGCGCGGGGTCACAGTCGTCGGGATCTGTTTTGATGGCCTGGCGGGGTTCTCCGGCTGCAGTGGCGGCGCTCTCTAGGTCTAGATGAGAAGAGGAGGGTCTGGAGGTGATTTAGGTTAGGGTTTGCGGAGATATATATATATATATATATATATATATATATATATATATATATATATATATAATATAGGTCGGGGGGGAGGAGAGCCTTTCGCGCGTATACTGGCTGCTGGTTGCTCCATAATTTCAAAAGGGGTTTTGTGGATTTATCACTTTAGTCCCCCCTTCTTTATTCTTTTCCTTTTCCTTTTTTTTTTCTTTCTCTTTTTTCTTTTCCATTCTTTTCTTTTCTTTTATTTTTTTTTATTCTTTTTCATTTCTTTTTCTTTCTTTTTCCTTAAAAAAAATATGTATATATATTTATATATATACATATATACGCATAAAAAAAATCTAGAATTACACTAATGCACACCATTAAGCTAGCAACTGCTCAAGGGGTCTCCTACATGAAATAAATTAGAAAAAATTCATAATTGCTCCATAAATTCCCTAAATGCACATATATATATATATAAATACATAGAAAAATTCTAAAATATATATTTGTGTACACTATTAGGCTAGCAACTGCTCAAGGGGTCGCCTACATGAAATAAATTAGGAAAAATTCCTAATGGTCCCATAAATCTTCTAAGTGCACCAACACCTAAAATAAAAATTAATAAAAATCTATTTCTCCTATTTAGCACATAATTACCATAATTAAATTAATAATTAATAATAAATAATAAATATGATTTTTTCTTGAAATAGGGGTTTTACATAATGCCACAGGCGAAGTTGTGTAACGTCACTTAGAGAGTTGATTCCATTATCCTATTTTTTGTGCTTGCTTTACCAAGTAAGTCAAACTTTAGGATACTTGACACTATTTTATGTGACATAATCTTTCTTGAGTTATTCATGGTGATTCTGTATAGGCTTACAGGATTCGTCATATGAGACTTGCATATTATATAGATATCATTATGACTCGTTGTACTAGCTAGAGGTCATGATCTTACGTGTTATGGATATGAGACATTGTGGACATAATATTTGAGGTTACATTGGGTGGAGAGGGACACACATGCTACAGGCTGATTATGTTTATATATATACTATGTTACTGGAGGTACTTTAGTCTCTATACCAGATCTTGGCACCTTTATTGGCCCTACGTGATTCTACTAGCTGCTATGTGCTCCCCGATACAGAGCCTGTAGTAGTCTCAGCCTGAGTACTAGTGATGCTCTCATTTATATTTTACTTAGCTGGTTACATAGCTTGCCCAGTTGATCTATTTTTACTTACTGTATTTTATTTCGCTTTAATGTTTATTGTACCTTGCTATGTCTCCTGAGGACCTAGATTCGGATTATATACCCAGGTATAGACGATAAGAGCTATCCCGAGATTTACAGAATAGGTGCTGCTAACGTACAGGTTACAGAGGACGAGGTTGTTCAGGAGCAATTCTCTTGAGCATACAATATTCTCAACATTCAGTTATTATGCTTAGTGTCCTTAGTATTTGATCTTGTAGTGAATTCTGGATATTTTACTTGGAGTTATTTTTCTTTCCATTTTGATGACGGGTTGTTCCCCATGATATTATTTATATTGCTTTGGTTGGACATATCATTTTATATTATTGTGACTGGACTTGTATCTTTGTGATTTTATTATTTGTTATGGATGTGATTAGATATATAAACTGTGACAGATATTTATAGACCATTTTATATGTATTACAGCTTTAGTGCACTCTAACGGGTCCATTAAATTAGGTTTGTCCATTGGAGTTATGTTGTTGGCCATTGTCGCGTGGCTAGTCCCTTGGTATTTTGGGACTAGGGCGTGATATAATTTTTGTGGTGGGCTATGCAGGTCTACAAAAAACTGTCTCTGTTCCGTTAATGAACCAAGGAAGCCTTCAATTAAGATAGCCTAAACTTCTAGGATCTCATCCATATATTTATACATTTTTGACCTCTATATCGGATTCGAATTAATTTCTTAACTTGCATCATACTTTATTCAACTGTTCGACCCTACACTGATCCTGGTATAAGAAGAGAAGGCGGAGAAATTCTTTGATGAACAGAGCTTTGAGTTACAGAGACAGATTGGCTCTGTTGTACCTACTTCTTATACGGACATCATTGTCGCAGCCTGACGCTTGGAGTACGTCACCAGAAGAGATTCTAGCCAGAAATGGTCGTTCATATCAGTAGTAGCTAGAGTATAACAAGAAGGAGCTACAAAGAGATCTTACATGCACCAGCCATTCAGAGAAGCTTCGCAGATACTGCCTATATGTCAATATTGTGGCAAGCGATGTCATTATGCGAGCGAGTATAGACGCAAATTGGGACTATTCTTGTTTTGTGGATCCAGCCAACATTCATCCCGAGATTGTCCTGAGCATCGAGAAGAAGTACCGATGGTACACCGACAGGCTTTACCAGCATTGAGACCAGCCCAGCAGCTACTTAGACCAGCTTATCCAGCACTAGAAGCACTACAGATAGGAGTTGGAGGAGTCAGACCACCAGCTCCAGTAAGGTATCAGTCGAGGCCACCTTTGGCACCACAGGAAGCGCTATTCCAGCAGGCTCGGCAGCAAAGAGGACCAGCTCAGGGGCAAGGGCAGGCATTTGTTATGACTATTGAATAGAAAGCTACTACATGAGAGGGCATCGCAGGTACTATATTAGTAGCTTTATTACCTGTTTTAGCATTATTCGATTTTGGAGCATCGCATTAATTCATAGCTGCTAGTTTTATAGCCACACATAGAGTAGCTACCGCACCCCTTCCGAAGACAATGAGAATTCTTACAGGAGGCAGAATTATTCCAGTTAGTGACATTTATAGATCTTGTTCGGTAGTAGTTTGTGGACGAGAGATGCGAGCTCAATTCTTGATCTTTTTTATGCCAGATTATGATGTTGTACTTGGTATGGACTGGATGAGTCAGTACCATACGATTGTAGATTATTGATGTGGACAGGTTATATTTAGATCGCCTGTTCATCCAAAGTTTAAGTTTTTTTGGGGAGCCAAAGAAACCTGGCCTACACCTACATCAGTTGCGGAGGTAAGAAGTTTTCTCGGACTTGCTGGATATTATCAGAGATTCGTAGAGAACTTCTCAAGAATTACAGAGCCTATAGCGCGGTTGACACGTAAAGACCAGGAGTTTGCATGGATGGAGGATTGCCAGAAGTTCTTTGAGGAGTTAAAGAAACGATTAACGACAGTACTGGTCTTGACTCTTCCTTCGGGATCGGGAGGATACGTAGTTTATAGTAATGCGTTAGGCAGTGGACTAGGATGTGTTTTGATACAGCATAGCAAAGTTATCGCTTATGCATCAAGGCAGCTGAAGGTTCATGAGAAGTACTACCCGACGCATGATCTTGAGCTAGATGCAATGATATTTGCATTAAAGATATGGAGTCACTATCTTTAGGGAGAGGGTAGAAATTTTTACTGATCACAAGAGTCTGAAGTATGTCTATACTTAGAAGGAGCTCAACATGAGAAAGAGGCGTTGGTTAGAGTTGATGGTCAATTTTGATATAGATTTGCAGTACCATCCAAGCAAGGCGAACGTCGTACTAGATACACTCAGCAGGTAGCCCACAGATTATTTCTTGATAACACAGCTCTATTTATTAGAGGACCTATAAGAGCTTGGGATAGAGGTTATTTAGCCAGGGCAGAATAGGCAGTTGGCTAATCTTGAGGTTAAGTCATCACTAGTGGAGAGGATTAAGGCGGCAGTGCCTACAGATTCTAGGTTCCAGAAACTTAATGAGAGGATGAAAGTCGGCATGCAGACGGGACTTAGGATCCATGAGGACAGGATGTTAAGGTACAAAAATTGCCTATATGTTCTGAATGGAGAGTTGAGACATGAGTTGATGTATGAAGCATATAGCTCTATGTACTCTATTCATCTGAAAGGTACGAAGATGTACCGAGATTTGAGGTAGTACTATTGGTGGTATGGGATAAAGAAAAAGAATGTGCGATTTATGGCAAAATATGTGGTTTGTTAGCAGGTTAAGCCCGAGCATCAGATAACCGCTGGTATGTTACAGCCGTTTTCCATCACCGAATGGAAGTGAGAACATATCACTATGGATTTTGTTACAGGATTTCCAAGAAGCCCCAGTGGGAAGGATACAGTTTGGGTTATTGTGGATCGACTCACTAAATCAGCACATTTTTTGTCGTTCAGAGTTGGACAGTCCATACAGATTCTAGCCGACGTGTATATAAGACAGATAGTAAGGTTACATGGAGTACCAGATAGTATTATGTCAGATCGTGACTCAAGTTTCATATCCTATTTCTGGCAGAGCATGCAGAAGAGTCTTAGCACCCGACTCAAGTTCAGCACTACTTACCATCCACAGACAGACGGTCAGTCGGAGCGCACGATCCAGATCCTAGAGGATATGTTGAGGTCATGCATATTAGACTTTTGAGGATCTTAGAAAGACCATTTGCATCTAGTAGAGTTCTTTTACAACAACAGCTACCAGGCAAGCATCCAGATGGCACCTTGTGAGGCATTGTAAGGCAGAAAGTGCAAGACTCCTATATATTGGATTGATGTGGGTGAGCATCAGATACTTGACCCAGAGTTGGTAATACAGACAGTGGAGAAGGTGAAGCAAATTTAGAGGCATCTGCGGACAGCTCAGGACAAACATAAGCACTGGGCTGACATACATTGTCGACCTTTGGAGTTCAAGGAATGTGAGCATATGTTTTTGAAATCTTACCTAATCGTGGCACTATTCAATTTGGGAACAGATTCAAGTTGAGTCCAAGGTATATTGGACCTTTTGATATTCTGGAGCATATTGGTGAAGTGGCATACCATCTTACATTACCCCCATCTCTAGAGGGAGTGCAAGATATATTCTATGTCTCACAGCTGAGGAGGTACATGACTGACCCAAGTCATATAGTTGATCATTCCGAGATTTTAGTAGGTCCAAGTTTGACTTATGAGGAGCAACCAGCTGTGATACTGTATACTAGTGAGAAGACGTTACGGGGTCATATGATCAGACTGGTTTTGGTAGCTTGGAAGCATCACCCTCCAGGTGAATTCACTTAGGAGCGAGAGGACGTCATACGACAATGTTATCCTTATTTATTCGAGGATGCAGGTATGACTTAAGAACTACCCTTAGATTATTATATCTTTATAAATTCCTAGAGTACTTTAATTCTTAATTGCAATGATGATATTCTTTTAAGTATGGTATATTGTAAATCTCTTAAAATTTAGATAGCATTATTTTAGTAATTTTATTATAATTTTTAATCACTAAAATAATTTCTAGAATTTAGAAACCCTTTATTGTAGTCTTAATGCCAGAAAAACAACACTAGCTTTTTTTTCCAACTAACTTTGCATAATAGGCTTAGCCGAGCCAAATTAGGCTCATGACATGTATGTCTCTCATAAATTTATAAACCTACCATTAGTTTTGGTCGTACAACAACTACGACGCTTTTTGACTCAAAATATGATACTTGGACACTTTTTTATTGCGGTCAATTTAGACGATCAATATAAACCAAAATTTTGACACTGACTTTTATAACCCCTAGCCTAACATGACCAACTATGCACATGTCATTGGTGTCACATTTATTTGAGTCCCCGTATGCTCTAAAAATAATATAGAAACAACGTGCTTTTTAATTAGTCAAAAATGATCATTTTGATTAATTGCACATGACCGAGCCCGAACCCCCCGACTCGAACCCTCAGACCAACTTGTCTAACTCATGCACAATACCATACACCCATCCCCCACTTTTATACTCACCAAATACCATTTTCTCACACCAAATCCTACTTTTTACCTATTTTTATTTAAATTTTAGCATAAACCTATTAATAGCATTAACCTTGGACCATCTTAACTAAATTGTACCATGTGTACACTCAAATAGAGAGGGAGGGACCAACCGCACCCAATGAGGGAGGGCTCTGGTTCTGAGGGGAGTTACTAATGACTCTTGGTTTTTAAACCCCCAACCTATTCATCTTTTCTTTTCTTCCCTTACTACGACTTATAGCTAATAAGTCTTAAGAGAACCCATCACATGCATTGTTCAGCCAACTCCTCTTCCTCCCCCTCACGGTGATCTTCTTCTCCACCTCCTTGGAGTACCGGCACGACCCGGAGCAACTCCTTCCTCCGTCCACGACCACTGGAGCAGCCCGACCATCGGAGCAGCCCGACCACTGCAAGCAAGCGTGACCACCGTCAGCACGGGCAGCAGCAACAGCATCTTTTTGTGAGCCCACTTCGAGGTATGAGCACGACCTTCTCGCTCGATTATTTTACGAGCTTCTTGTCCGTTTATATTCACAATATGAAGGACCTCAAACCCCTTCAAGAGTATTGATTTAAATTAATTTATAATCGGGGAAAGTCGACCCGAAAGTCGGGCAAAAAACTGACTTCGCGACAGTTTCAAAATAACCCAATTGCCCATGTTTCGAGATCATTAACTCCCAAACCGTTATGCCAAATCGAGTGATTCATTTTCCTGTGTGAAAATAACCTAACCAAGTATTAAACCCTTCAAATACTTTATTTTATTAGGTGTTGTTCTGTGATTAATTTAGTATAGAAAACTGTCAAAAAACTTGATTTTTGAAAATCCAAAATTCTCGATACGGGATACGTTCCACCAAATGATGCCACATCACCGCATACAAATTTCAAGAATGGTGCGTAACATGAACGTGGGCATGTAGGATTTTGTGGAATTCGATTTGGACGTGTGTTCACGCTGGAATCAACGCGTATCCGCCAAAAAATATCGTATCGGCCTATTCCGATACCTCGCCATAACTTCGTGTGTACACGTCGGTTAGCAAAAAAAATTGTGCCATTGGATTCACAACGTTACGCTGGCCCTATGACCAAAGTTTGGTTCAAATCTGAGAAAGTTGACGAAAACTGTTTCGTGGGCCCCACGGTTCCATATGACAGGTGATTTCGTAATCTGCTCATCGGAATCCAGTATGGATATTTCGTTGGATTTGTATCATCGTTTTGGACTCGTTGTCACTACCATATTTTTTAGGAAAGGGTATTTTAGTCATTTCCTATTAATTAAATATTATGCTTGATAAATAATTATTTATGGTATTATTTAATTCTTGTTAGATTTATTTATTTAATTTGGACTTGTGTTAGTGGACCTAACTAGTTTATTTTGGACCCATGGACCAATATGAATTAATTAGTTAGACTTAGCCCATTTAGAAAGTCCATTGTTAAGGAGATGGATTAAATTAATTAAACCATTAGACTAGAAGCTTTCTTCCTTAATTATTTCTTCATGAGATACCCCAAGGGGTATAATAGACATTACATGATTACTTGAGGGAGAGGAATAGGGGCCGACCTATAAAGTAAAGGGGGAAAATTCTCTCTCCTCTTTTTATTCCAAATCTAGATCTAAAATTTCCCACTACAAAATTTCCTTCATAACCACTTCATTTCCCTATCAAATTTATTCTAATTCCTTCCCAAATCACCATTAGAGACTTGAGAAGCAAGGATCTAGAAGGAGGAAGCAATGATCTACAAAGAGGAGCAAGGATCTATAAGTTGGAGGCAATTTTATCTCAATTGGAGGTTTCATTGGGAATCCATCTCCCAATAGGTATAATTCAGTTTTTTTCTCTTAAAATAGCTTCTAAATATGAGATTTAATTATGGAAAATCAACCCATATGCATATACTATCCATAGGATTTAGTTTTGTGTTCATAGGAGGCCTATTGAGAAAGTTATGGTACTTTTTGTGTCAATTTTAGGGGAATTCCGAGAATGATAATTATTGTGTGTGTCAATTAATCCTATAGATCAAATTGGCATATGTTTATGTGTTTGGGGCTAGTGTCATGTCCACAATTAGGTACGTGTAGGTCGTATCCCAATAATTTGATGATACGTGTTATTTTGGGGATTTTTTCTCCGACACGGGACTTTGTACATGTCGTATTTTGACACGGACACATAGATCTATATTTGACACTTCGTATTGTTCATAAATAATATATATAACTTGCTTGTGTTCTTTGGAATGCAATTGGATGTGTGGTGGACTCGTGTCACATGCGTATCCTAGATCTAGTGGGATACGGTGTGATACTCTCCATTTGTTGTGTATTTTTGTATAGATCTAATTATTTCTGCTTTAAATTCTTGAGTTATAATTATGTATATATATATATATATATTATAGTGTATTTATTATAGTGATTATTGTATCATAGATCTATGTATTATATATGTACTAATAGAATATATATTATGTAGCTTTCTTCTACATGCATTAATATATATGTTATAGTATATTGTATAGATATATATATATGTATATGTTTATATATATATATATATATATATATATATATATATATATATATATATATGTATGTTAATTGGGTAATTATATTATTTAGATTTGTTATAAGATTAATTATATATATGT
Source organism: Iris macrosiphon (assembly GCA_036927795.1). Lineage (NCBI taxonomy): Eukaryota > Viridiplantae > Streptophyta > Magnoliopsida > Asparagales > Iridaceae > Iris > Iris macrosiphon. The sequence continues at coordinate 101,727,562 of JAYESA010000020.1, read as the reverse complement.
ATAGATGTATAATTATATGTATTCATGTTTGTGTGTGCATATGGCTATGTCCTAATATGTACATTATTATAGAGGGGGTATATTTATAATTATTGGGTATTTATATATATAGATATATATATATATATATATATATATATATATATATATATATATATATATATATATTTAATTGGGTTATATATATATAGATATATATATATTTAGTGGATTTATATATATATATATATGATATATATATATGTTATATATATATATCATAGTTTTTTAGCGACAGGGCATTAATGACAGCAGCCGCTGTCATTAATGGAGGCGGGTTCAGCAGCAACCGCTGTAGCAGTGGCGGCAGCAATTAATGACAGCCGTCGCTGTCATTAATAGCAACAGCAGCGGGAAACTGTAGCAGCAGCGACGGCTAGAGCGGGGACGGTTGTAAACCGTCACCAAAGCAGCGACAGCAGTGCAGGATCCCACGGCATCAATGACGGCAACTTCAGTGACAGCCAAAACTGTCACTAAAGGCAGTGTATCTGAAAATCAGTGTTTTTCAACACAATTTTCAGTGACGGTTTGGCAGATTTTTATATATTGTTTATATATTTATATATTTATATATTTATATATATATATATATGTGTGTATTAATATTGAGATAACATATTATTATTGCTATATTCCTTATTTATATAATATTATTATATATTTATATATTATATATGAGGTATTGAGTATTACCTTGTGGAAACCAAGGTAAGTGGGATATCCAAGATACGGGGTTTGGGTATCAAGATTGTGATTTTTGTTGAGATACCAAGTTGGTTCAAAACCACGGTACCTATTTGATATTGTAATTGATATTCTATATTATCATACATAATTGTTTGATATATATGTATTGTGATGTTTACCTTGGAATTTACGTATCCGGAGAAACGGTATCCTAATATTTTAAGATGTAATTTTTATGACTTAGATTTTAATATCTTGACCCAAGATTTTTGTGTTAGACTTATGCAACCTAAAAATAGATAGTTGACCTCGGTTTGACCATAGTTGACCATAGTTGATTTAGAGTTGACCATAGTTGACTTTTGCCTTAGAATTGACTTATTGACCTAGAAGTTGACTAGTTTAACTTATTCTCTTTTTGGAACCTTGTATTGATATTTTATTCCATATCTAGGTCTTCGAGGCACCGAGTCAGACATCTGTGAGACTATTTATTGGACTTCAGGCGAGTACATTCTCTGATAGTTTCTTATTTATGATATCCTCTATGTTCATTGTATCTAGTGTAGATATCCATGTTCTCTTGACACTATGGTTACACGGATTGGTATATCTAGATCTCGTCATGATATGTTATTCCTTGGTATATGGTGTATATGGTACAAGTATTATTTCATTGGTTATCTTGTACATATACAGACACCGATTTTCGAGAAGACTAGCTATCTTCTTGGGGAATCTCGTGCCATAGCATACCATGCTTGGATCTATTATACCAGTCGAGGGTGGAGAGTATTAGTATAGATATGTGATCAATATCCCTATTGTATCAAGTACTGATTACTGAATAGTGTTGATCATACACCGCACGTATGATTAGCCAGGCCACATTGCATCTTGCCCAAGCCGATCACATGTTAAGCTAGTACTCACACACTTAGTCATTAGTATTCTTGTTTTATTGGCATATTATTCATTATTGTATTTATTTCTAGTATTTTTTTATTGTATATATATCTCTTGTATCTATTGTGCATCTTGTTTATCTACAACTATTTACTGTTATATAGTTTTTATCATTGATTAGAACTGCTGTTAGAGATATACTCTGCTCCTTTCCTGACTAGATATATTTTTCCAGATGATACTGAGGAGTGGTACCCTACCTATTATGGACCCCAGGATGTTGTGGGTTTAGTTTCTAAGACCCTAGCTCAGGAGGGACTTATCCCAACTGAGATAGTTGACCCAGGAGTTATAGCTTCGTAGTATTCTTTTGTACTGGATTTGTCTCCAGCTTATTCCTATTATTTCTTCAGACTCATTGATGTATTATTTTAGACTCATGAGTTGTATTGTGACTATTCAATTCTTTATCTGATTTATGCTCATTTCTATCTTAGTTCTGTGATTGAGTATATTATCATTATTGGTGGTTTATTATATTGTTAGATAGATTATCTAGACAGCGTTCTACCGTCGATTCTGCGGCATAGGCTGGGCATAGTTTCTGACTTGTACCCTTACATCGGGTGCGGGTCGTGACACTCGTAGACACTAAGTTTGATGAATTTGGACTACTTTGACTTTGACATATTTTTTTGGTGCGAAGTGGGCCACATGTGGGATCCCGTTTTGACCCAAAACTGTCAATTCTACCCCTGTATCCAAATTGGACTTCTGAGTAGTCAAACCTAAATATTTCATGTATTCTAAAAATATTGGTGATGTTTGTTTCAGCATCTGGAGGCATACTTGCAGATTCTACTTTTCTAGGAGTAGTTGACGAAGTTCAGAACCCAGGCAAGTATACCTTGCCAAACTTGCAGTAGATCCTATTATATTATATGCTTGTGCTTTCCATATGTATATACTCTTGTGATGTACATGTTCTATCTAGGACCGTGAGATGTTGCTTAGTGTTCGAACAAGATTCGGGTGTCAACGTCATACGCAAAGTTGTGTAACTTTACTTAGAGAGTTGATTTTACAATCCTATTTTTCGTGCTTGCTTTATCAAGTATGTTAGACTTTAGGACACTTGACACTATTTTATGTGATAGAATCTTTCTTGAGTTATTCATGGTAATTCTGTATAGGCTTACAGGATTCGTGATATAAGACTTGCATATTATATAGATATCATTATAACTTGTTGTTCTAGCTAAAGGTCATGATCTTGCGTGTTATGGACATAAGACGTTGTGGACATGAAACATGAGGCTACATTGGGTGGGGAGAGAGACACATGCTACATGCTAATTATGTTTATATATATACTATGTTACTGGACGTGCTTTAGTCTCTGTACCAGAGTTTGGCATATTTACTAGCCCTACGTGTTACTACTTGCTGCTATGGGCTCCCCAACATAGAGATTATAGTGGTCTTAGCTTGAGTACTAGTGATGCTCTCATTTGAATTTTACTTAGCTGGTTACATAGCTTTCCCAGTTGATCTATTTTTACTTACTGTATTTTATTTGGCTTGAGTATTTATTCTACCCTGTTATGTCCCCTGAGAACCTGGATTCGAATTATGTTCCCCAATGTAGACGAGGAGAGCTATCCCGAGGTTTATGGGGTAGGTTCTGCTATTGGAGACGTATAGGTTATAGCGGACGAGGTTATTCCGGAGGACTTCTCTTGAGCACACAATATTCTCAACATTCAGTTATTACACTTAGTGTTCTTAGATAATTGATCTTGTAGTGACTTCTGGATATTATACTTGGAGTTATTTTTCTTTCTATTTTGATGACGAGTTGTTCCCTGTGACATTATTTATATTACTTTGGTTGGACAGACTATTTTATATTATTATGACTGGACTTGTCTCTTTATGATTTTGTTACTTATTATGGATGAAATTTGATATATAAACTGTGACAGATATTTGTAGACCATTTATATGTATTACAGCTCAAGTGCACTCTAACGGGTCCATTAAATTATGTCTGCCCATTAGAGTTGTGCTGCTGGCCATTGCCATGTGGCTAGTCCCTTAGTAATTTAGGACTGGGATATGGCAAGTGATGAGGGGAGTACAAGTCAAGTTTAGATGTAGTATTTCTTCAGAAACTTGACGTTGATAGGTATCATAAGCAAGTCCCCATTAGATTTTACTAGCCGGTAGGTGCCGTTGGAGAATACGGACTCCACAATGAACGGTCCCTCCCATTTAGGCTAGAATTTGCCGGTCATCTTGTGGGACATAACCATCGACCTCCTTATGGTCAAGACGAGATCACCCACTTAGTAGGTCATCTTCTTTATCCATTTGTAGAAGGCTCCAAAGATACGTGCTTGGTATAGCTGAATACACTGTTAAGGTAAGAGATATTTCTCGTCAAGTGCTTCTAACTCTTGTAGCCGTCAACAGTGATGATCATCGATGGTTAATTGGTTGGAGAGATCCACTCGGAGTAAAGGGATTTAAATTTCGAGTGGGAGGAACGCTCATCTTTCGTACACCAGAGAGAAAATTTGTCCAGACCGTTGTACGGTAGCCCCAGAGACATTCACTCAGCTTCTCGTTCCAGTCATGTTTACTGAAAGATACAAATTTCTTAAGGAGCTTAATGATGGTTTTGTTGAATTCTTCTGCCAGACCGTTTACTGTGGGGTTATAGGCCGTGGAGGCTAGATTTTGGATTCGATTTTTATCACAGAACCGGTAGAAAGCATGGCTTGCAAAATGTGGACTATTATCATGGATGATCCTTTATGGCAAGCCAAAATGGTATATGACGTGATGCTTAACGAAGATGATCACATTTGATATCTTTACTTCAGGAGAGGTATTGCTTCCGCCCACTTGGTGAAGTATTCGGTGATGACGAGGATGAACCGATATCCCTTGGATGAAGGTGGACTAATCGGTCCAATAATATCCATACCCAAGGCTTCGAATGGCCAGGACGCAACAGTCGGGTGTAAAAAATTTGATAGTTGGTGGATGAAGTCTGCGTGGATCTGGCATGTCTGACATTTTCTCGCGTAATCAACAATATCCGCTACCATCGTAGGCCAGTAGTAGCCCATTCTCCAAAGACAATCTTGTAGCATCGGGCCAGGTTGATGTGCCCCACAGATGTCGTCGTGAGCTTCGTGGAGGAATTATTTTTCTTCCGCGTTCGATAAGCATCATAGCAGAAGGCTGTCATAGGACCGGCGATACAATATTTTGGTCTCTGTGTCATAATAGAAATGGAGGGAGCATCTCCTATTTGAAGTGGCCTCCTTTGGGTTCTCGAAAAGAATTCTATAGACTGCATAGTCAATGAATGAAAGCCTTCAATCCTATGTATCATCGATCTTATTTGCATAGCTGAGGCACTAGCATAGATTGCTCTTGGGATAGACCAGCTCTTGGTCGATCACATCGATTAGATGATGAGTATTGTTTGATATCGCCCAAGAAGTAGCGAGACTGGCTAAGGTGTCAGCCTCAATATTTTGCAACTGAGGGACGTGCTCTACGAAAAATATCTTGAAAGTTGCGATAATGCTAATCGCAGCTTGGTGGTAGGGGATCAAGTCTTTATTTCGGACTTTATACTCACCCCAGACTTTTTTGACTATTAGTTAAGAATCACCGTAAGCCTGTAGGTATTCTACTCTAACTTGTTTAGCAAGTTGGAGTCTGATGATTAAGGCATAGTACTCTACCACATTATTAGAGCAGGGCTCCGTGACAGAGAGGCACGATTGATGACGAGACCGTATGGGAAGATCAATACTATCCTGACCCCTGCGATGATACCGCCTTTGGGCCTGCTCTTGAAGCGTTATCAAGAACTGTCACGACCCGCACCCGGTATAGGGGCACGAAAGCGTGGGTACGTCCAGCCTACGCCGCAGCATCGGCGGTAGAACGCTGTCTAGGTCACAATGCTATCTAATCATTCTCAGAAGAGTATCCAACTCCATAAGGAGACACAGATAGCACAATATCATATGAACAATACTCAATCACATAGCTAAAGCACGATAAGATATCAAAGAAATAAATAAACCAAATTGCAACACAAGTCTAAATAGAATAATCTAACTCAACAATAATATCCAAGTCTCAACAAAGTATGTCGGAGACAAATCCGGTACCATAAACTGCTAATAGAAACTAACTAAATAACTATTGATCCCGGTTAGACCTCCCGGAATCTCACCTGGCTACAAGGTCCAAGTCAGCAGCTACTCTCGCTGTGGTCCATAAAATGCCGGATACCCGTCCTCTAAGGCGTAGTCTGGAAAAATATTTCCAGTCAGGATGGAGCAAAGTACATCTCTAACAGCAGTTCTACATCAAAAGATATAAACTATGAAGCAGTAAATAGATGGAAATATACAAGATGCATATATATGTACAAGAGATACACAATAAAGGAAATACTGTAAATAAATGCGGGAAGGAACAATATGTCAATGAAGAAGAATACTATGACTAAGTGTGTGAGTACTAGCTTTAACATGTGATCGGCTTGGGAACTTGTACACGAGTACGGGCCTGGCTAGTCGTGCGGTGTATGACCAACACTAACATGAGAACAAGACTTGTACATGAAGGGTATGATCACATATCTACACTAAAATACTCCCTACCCCTGACTGGTATAGTAGATCCAACCATGGTACGCTATGGCACAGGATTCTCTAAGAAGGTAGCAAGTCTCCTCGAGAATCAGTGTCTGTACATGCACAAGATAACCAATGAAACAAGACTTGTACACGATACACCATATACAAGGAATAACATCTCATGACGAGATCCGGATATACCAATCGTGTAACTATCGTGTCAAGGAATATGGATATTTACACTAAATATAATGAACATAGAGGATATCATAGATAATAAACTATCAGAGAATGTACTCGCCTGTGGTCCTTTGCTGGTATGAATCAGAGTCCAAGTCACAGTCCAAATAGCCTATGTATTACAAATTTTACCATGTCAAAATAATTTATTTTAATTTATTTAATTCTGGAATAATTACTCTAAAATCTTATTTTAATCTTATTATTCTAATTTTTATGTCAAAACCTAATTTTGCCCAAAAGAACCAAATTTTTTATCGACTCGTGACTCATGGCACGCAAATCGAGGCGATCTGTTGACCAAAAAGTCAACCGACACAAACTTAAATTTCATGCTTGATTTCCTGTAGATTTTAGCATCAAAAACATGCTAGAATTTATGGCTCGTCCGAATTCAAATTCGTTTGGAAATTAAGGCACATACAAATTCGTATCGTGCACCGATGGTTAAATTCTAACCTAGAAGTTCTACAGAATTAACAGTATATGAATACTTCGAATTAAATTTTAAGAAAATATATGTCAATGATCTCGACATTAGATTTCCAAAACTTTAAACGGTTCATGATTCTGATTCCTCGTTCTCCCGGAATCGTGAAAATATCGAAACACGTTTATTTTCGGATATGCTGTGCTCTACGAATTTTCCAGAATTTAATACTCATAATTTCGTAAAACAAATTATATAATCAAAAAGCTAACCTCAATAACTTTCTAACGCAAGAAACTAGGCCTCGTTTGGAGTCCGGAGCTATGCGCAATGGCTTGTGGAAGATGAAGGAACCCTAGATAGCAATTCTCCAAAATCTCTCTCTCTCTAAAATAATGGGATAATTAGGATTATAATAATATATATATATATATATATATATAGGGATGTACCTGCGGTTGAATAGATATTTATAGGCTAACACATGTCAGAATCTGATTGGATGGTTTTTGTTATATTATTTATTTTTAATTTGCCTTTATCAAAATATTATTTAAGTCATTTTAAATCTAAATAACACAAAACAAATATTAAAAATAATCATAAAAATCTGAAAAAATTACAGAAAATATATTTTGAACCTAAAAACCTTAAAAAAATATTTGGGATAATTTTATATTCATAAATTTTCTACTATAATTAGGAGAAGCTCTAAACATTAGTTTTACCCATTTAACTAAAAATAAATACTAAAGTTATTCCAAAAATTATGAAATAATTTCAGAAAATATATAATAATATTATAAACCCTAGAAAATAACGTGGGTCAATTCTATATTCCTGGGATTACACAATAAATTCTACAAGTCCAAAAAATTAGTTATTAGTCTAAATAACTCCCAATAAATACTAAAAATACTCAAAAAATTATCAGAAAATTCTAGAAAATATATTTGACTATTTAGAACCTAAAATAAAAGTTTGGAATATTTTTAGTTAAGTTTGGACACAAAATAAATTCTTAAAAGTCCTAGAAAATTAGTGTTAATAGTTTTTAATTAACTAAAAATTATGAAAAAATCCCAATAGTCCCAAATTAACCTAATAACAACATTTAAGCACGAATTTCAGGATACGGAGGTTACAAGTCTACCCACCTTAAAAAATTTCGTCCTCAAAATTTAAAATCCTTAATTATTTTATTTATTTATTACCATCAAAATTGAATTCATCAAATCATATAATCATGAACTAATCCACATTATTATTTCACAATATTTCTCAAAATTCTATAAATATCATATCCCTAAAAATCTTCAAATATAAAATCAAATTCCATTCTTATCACAATCTCCTCCAAAAATTTAAGTTAATAACGAATATAAGAATTTAATATTCAATCCTCTAATTGAAATCCAATAAATGCATATTTATAAAATTTAAAAATCGCATCACAAAAATTGAATTCAAACACTAATCCATTAATGATCTTACTCCTCTAATTTAAATCCAATCAATGCATATTATAAAATTGAATCTCATCCCAAAATTTGAATTCAAACACTAATCCATTAATGATCTTACTCCTCTAATTTAAATCCAATCAATGCATATTATAAAATTAAATATTATCCCAAAATTTGAATTCAACACTAATCCATTTATGTTCTTATTCCTCGATTTTTTTCTCCTCACAATACTCAACGATGTAATACTTATGAAACCTCCAACACAATATTCAAAATATAAGTTCATAACTTGCAGTCTAATAAATATATTGATAGCCTTCTTAAATTTCTCAAAATTCAATAATAATTTCAATCATTTCATAATCTTCATAAAAATCTAAGATTTAACAAAATCGTCAATTCTGCCATATTAAATTCTCAACTTTTTATTTACATTAATGTTTATCCTCAAAATTTAAGGCACCTTGTCTCTCTTTGTCAAGTCATAACCTCTTCGTTAATCTTTACTACAGTTAAATCCTCAACAATCAAAGTCTAAGAGAATTCTACCTACAATCATACAACATACAATCTAAGAAAAACATGTATGGTTATGGTCACTTTTGTCATGGTATTGCAGTCTCTGTCAGGGTATACTATTAACTACATTCTAATAAAAAAATCATGAATACAAACTACGGTACTAAGGAATCAATCAAGGCAATAGATGTGATATCATTAAGGGAGGACAGTAAATTCTAAGGAAGCAACATTCAGAAGGAAAATAAGGACAAAAAGATAATAGATTAGAAATATTCCTAGTTGTGATTGAGTATCTGCTCTCATCCTAGTATGCTATATCCTAGATCATATCGCAGGCACGCAGTAGTACAACAAAGTTGTCGCACTACCACGACATCGCTCTAATTGCGAAGTCTGACCTGCATGGGCTGCCACTAAAAATGTGTCACGTCCCGCACCCGGTATAGGGGCACGAAAGCGTGGGTACGTCCAGCCTACGCCGCAGCATCGACGGTAGAATGCTGTCTAGGTCACAATGCTATCTAATCATTCTCACACGAGTATCCAACTCCATAAGGAGACACAGATAGCACAATATCATATGAACAATACTCAATGACATAGCTAAAGCACGATAAGATATCAAAGAAATAAATAAACCAAATTGCAACACAAGTCTAAATAGAATAATCTAACTCAACAATAATATCCAAGTCTCAACAAAGTATGCCGGAGACAAATCCGGTACCATAAACTGCTAATAGAAACTAACTACATAACTATTGATCCCGGCTAGACCTCCCGGAATCACACCTGGCTACAAGGTCCAAGTCAGTAGCTACTCTCCCTGTGGTCCATAAAATGTCGGACACCCGTCCTCTAAGGCGTAGTCTGGAAAAATATTTCCAGTCAGGATGGAGCAAAGTACATCTCTAACAGCAGTTCTACATCAATAATATAAACTATATAGCAGTAAATAGATGGAAATATACAAGATGCATATATATGTACAAGAGATACACAATAAAGGAAATACTGTAAATAAATGCGGGAAGGAACAATATGTCAATGAAGAAGAATACGATGACTAAGTGTGTGAGTACCAGCTTTAACATGTGATCGGCTTGGGAACTTGTATACGAGTACGGGCCTGGCTAGTCATACGTGCGGTGTATGACCAATACTAACATGAGAACAAGACTTGTACATGAAGGGTATGATCACATATCTACACTAAAATACTCCCCACCCCCGACTGGTATAGTAGATCCAACTATGGTACGCTATGGCACGGGATTCTCTAAGAAGGTAGCAAGTCTCCTTGAGAATCAGTGTCTGTACATGCACAAGATAACCAATGAAACAAGACTTCTACACGATACACCATATACAAGGAATAATATCTCATGACGAGATCCGGATATACCAATCCGTGTAACCATCGTGTCAAAGAATATGGATATTTACACTAAATATAATGAACATAGAGGATATCATAGATAAGAAACTATCAGAGAATGTACTCGTCCGTGGTCCTTTGCTGGTATGAATCAGAGTCCAAGTCACAGTCCAAATAGCATATGTATTACAAATTTTACCATGTCAAAATAATTTATTTTAATTTATTTAATTCTGGAATAATTACTCTAAAATCTTATTTTAATCTTATTATTCTGATTTTTATGTCAAAACCTAATTTTGCCCAAAAGAACCAAATTTTTTATCGACTCGAGACTCATGGCACGCAAATCGAGGCGATCTGTTGACCTAAAAGTCAACCAACACAAACTTGAATTTCATGCATGATTTCCTGTAGATTTCAGCATCAAAAACATACTGTAATTTATGGCTCGTCCGAATTCAAATTCGTTTGGAAATTAAGGCACATACAAATTCGTATCGTGCACCGATGGTTAAATTCTAACCTAGAAGTTCTACAGAATTAACAATATATGAATACTTAGAATTAAATTATGGGAAAAACATATGTCAATGATCTCGACATTAGATTTCCGAAACTTTAAACGGTTCATGATTCTGATTCCTGGTTCTCCCGAAATCGTGAAAATATCAAACACGTCTATTTTCGGACATGCTGTGCTCTACGAATTTTCCAGAATTTAATACTCATAATTTCATAAAAAAATTTATATAATCAAAAATCTAACCTCTATATCTTTCTAACATAAGAAACTAGGCCTCGTTTGGAGTCCGGAGCTATGCGCAATGGCTTGTGGAAGATGAAGGAACCCTAGATGGCAATTCTCCAAAATCTCTCTCTCTAAAATAATGGGATAATTAGGGTTATAATAATATATATATATATATATATATATATATATATATATATATAGGGATGTACCTGTGGCTGAATAGATATCTATAGGCTGACACATGTCAGAATTTGATTGGATGATTTTTGTTATATTATTTGTTTTTGATTTGCCTTTATCAAAACATTATTTAAGTCATTTTAAATCTAAATAACTCAAAATAAATATTAAAAATAATCATAAAAATCTGGAAAAATTATAGAAAATAAATTTTAACCTTAAAACCTTAAAAAAAATATTTGGGATAATTTTATATTCATAGGTTTTCTACTATAATTAGGAGAAGCTCTAAACATTAGTTTTATCCATTTAACTAAAAATAAATACTAAAATTATTCCAAAAATTCTGAAATAATTCCAGAAAATATATAATAATATTATAAACCCTAGAAAATAATGTAGGTCCATTCTATATTCCTGGGATTGTACAATAAATTCTACAAGTCCTAAAAATTAGTTATTAGTCTAAATAACTCCCAATAAATACTAAAAATACTCAGAAAATTCCCAAAAATTTCTAGAAAATATATTTGACTATTTAGAACCTAAAATAAAAGTTTGGGATATTTTTAGTTAAGTTTGAACATAAAATAAATTCTTAAAAGTCCTAGAAAATTACTGTTAATAGTTTTTAATTAACTAAAAATTATGGAAAAATTCCAATAGTCCCAAATTAACCTAATAACAACATTTAAGCACAAATTTCAGGATACGGAGGTTACAAGAACATTCGCCAAACAACTTTATATGAAGTGACGTTGGAGTCTGCCTCCTCGTCTTGAATCTCTTCAAAGAGCTTCGAGATTTCTGATCGTGGGTGGGCTACTAGAAAATCGGCCAGTGCTTGACCCTTGACGGCCTTCTGTGGGACAAACACCATATCATATGGAGATAATAGTATTGCCCAGTTAGCCAGAGGGAACTGAGTGCCCCTGGTTTGGCCATGAGGACCCTGAGGGGTTTGACTCACAAGATTATATAAATGGTCTATCCAGCCACATAATATCGAGTTTTCTGAATAGCAAATACTAGAGAAAGGCATTCTTTCTCAATGGCGGTATACCAATGCTCCGTACCGACTATCATCCGACTAAGGTAGTATATGGCATGTTCGTGGCCTGTATCATTATTCTAGGCTAATAAGGCACCAAGACAGTGCTCTATCATTCATATCTAGAGAAGGAAGGGCTTTCCCATGACTGAGACCACCAGCACAGGAGGGTTTGATAGATATTTCTTGATGTCGTCAAACGTACGTTAGAATTTTTTATTCCAAACAAAGGAGACACATTTCTTCATGAGATGGGTGAATGGCCAACAACGTCTAGAGAGGTTTGATATGAACCTCCTGATGTATGACAGCCTCCCTTGAAGGCCGTGGAGTTCCCGGAGGTTCTTTGGTGGGCTCATCTCCAGGATGGCCTTGGTCTTGTCGGGGTCTATGTGAATACCTCGAGAAGTGATAACAAAATCCAGAAATTTGTCGTTGGAGACTCCCAGAAAGGACTTTGTAGGGTTCATCTTGAGGTGGTGTGCGCGCATTATGCCAAACACAGTCCTCAAGTCTTGGAGGTGATTAGTTTTAGAGATACTCTTGATGGCGATATCGTTAACATAGCATTCCACCGACTTGTGCAGATGTTCACGAAAAATGGTGCTCATGGCTCACTAGTATGTAGCACTTACGTTCTTTAGACTAAAAGGCATGATCGTGTAGCAATATATTCCTATTAGGGTCCAGAATGATGTATGTTTCTCGTCGTCGAGAAATATCTTGATTTGGTTATAGCCTGAGAAACCGTCCATGAAGGACATGTGCTCGAAGCCACAGGTATTGTCAATCATTATGTCGGTGATTGGGAGGGGAAATTCATCCTTAGGATACATCACATTTAGAACATAAAAGTTGATGCAGATTTGAATTTTCCCATCCTTTTGACAACAGGCACTATGTTGGCTACCCAGTCGGGATATTGTTTCTCACGAATGAAGCCACTGGCTACCAGCTTGTTGACTTCAGCTTTGATAGAATTTATTATGTCCGGCCAGAACCGTCGTTGTTGTTGCTTAACCAATTTGGAGTTCGACAAAATATTGAATTTCTGGACCTCAATTTGAGGATCAGTCCTGGCATGTCTTCATAACTCCAGGCAAAGACATCAATGTATTCCTTGACGAGCTGTAGCAGGAATTTTTGGTCTTCTTCAGACTGACTTTTGCTGATAAAGATAGGTTTGTGGGAGAATTTTTCGCCCAGATTGACTAGTACAACTTTGTCCTCAGTAAGAGGTTCTCGTTGTTCGAACCATATCTTCCACTGTGCGTCTAGGCATTGGGCCCACGGTTCTACTTCAAGGAGTTCCTGTGGATCTTCGTCGTCTTTCTCAGGGTCAGCTAACACCATATTGGCAGACAATGTTTGCTTAATAATCTTCCTAATACTGATATCGTAGTCCCAAGCGGAAGATTGTAAAGAGTAGGAGTGAACCTCATCTTCTTCATCTGAACCTTCGAAGGTTTTGGGAGACGTTACATACCGTAAGTCATGCTTGGTTTATGGTAGTAATCCTTGGACTTGCCTGCGGGAGCAGGTAGTCACAGGGGCAGTCGTCATCCCTTATCGTAGTTTAAACCTCGATTATTTTTTAGGTTATAACCCATATTCTGGATGATATGTTCAGCTTGAATGCTGAACCGGTAGAGTTATATTTTGCCAATGTCGGATGCTGGCTCTTGTTCCCCCGGAGGGAAGGACCAGGGGCATTCAACCCTGCTAAAGATAATAGATTTGTCTCCCCTCCTTCTTGCCGAAATTATGAAGTAGGAACCTTGACCAGGGAGGATCTGGTTTACTGTGTAGGTGGTAGTCACATGTGTTTGCAGGTGTAAGCCTAGACCATACTCCATGGAGTACAATGTGTTTATATGTGTACGCTCAGAATAATTCAACGATAACCCTTTATTGATAAAATAAGGTACCTCTTCTGGAGGAATCATATCATCGAGGGAAGGGACATTGGCCTGAGTGGCCACATATTCTTCCAGTTTGTCATCCTCATGGGCTACCACCAGCGTGGTCAAAGGCATTGGTAGCTTCCTGTGCAGTTTTACCACTAGAGGCTCAGAGGCTGCAACCGTGGCCGGGTCTTCTTTTGGCAGTTGCAAAGACAAACGACCATAGGTTTTGAAGAAGAAGATGGTGCGGGATCCTTCTTCTACGGTCGATTTGGCCTATAAAGGCGAATGACCAGAGGTTTAGAAGGAGCAGATGGTACGATACCCTTCTTCTGCGATCGATTTGGACTATGAAGGCGAATGACCAGAGGTTCAGACGTAATGGAAGGTGCCAGAGATTTTGGGTCTTCCTGTGCAACTTAACGACGAGGGGAGTGGCTGTGTCGGGAGTGCATGCCTTGAGACAGGTTCGCATGGGCTCCTCTGTTATTGTCGTAACCTTATCCTCATCATCTGCCTCATTTCTACCTTTGTCTTGGTGGGTTTGTTTGTAAAGGATGGCGTCGGTGTAGTACGTCTCGACTCCCTTAAATGGGTCAATGTCTACAAACTCCGTTATGATAATGCCATAATTGTCGACGTACTTTAAGAATTGGTGCAGGGTTGACGATACGATAATATACTGGTATATCCAGGGGCGTCCGAGCAAGATATTGTAGGATACATCTACATCAATGACATAGCAAGTGATATTTGTTTTTAAGTCGTCGATCTAGCACTTCAGGAGAATCTTGCTCAGAGGGTAGATTATTCTTGTGTTAAAGCCACTAATGGCAGTAATGGTAGCTGCCAGACGATGCATCGGGATGCCCAAGGTTTGTAGCAGACTCCTCGGGATGATGGTGAGTAATGAACCAGGGTCAATTTGCATCTGGTCCACCTTTCATGCTTGTTGTTCTTTAGTAATATGTCTTTTTGCGAGAAGGTAATATTGGGTACTGCATTCATAACGTTATTACAGTAGAAGCATGTCATCGGATCTTCAGCTGGTGGCTTGACCTGAGCCAGATAGGTATTGGCATTTTGTAACGTCTCGCTCAGGGCGGTTCGAGTGTCTCTGGAAAGCCTCAGAAGCTTATATAACGACAAGTTTGTTGGGGTATTGGCGAGTTGAGCCAAGATATCAAAATTGTAGGGCTTTTCCAATCCCTGAGCTATTTCCTTACGCAACGGCTTATCGAAGCGTCCCTTTTTTTGTTTGGACTTGTCCGCTGATAGAGGTTGAGATGGACCCAGATCAGACACGATAGGTGTAGTAGTTGGAGGTGCATTGACATCGGGAGCTTCGTAATCTTGTTGGTAAGTAAGGCCCGACCTGGTTGCCCCTGCCTATGCCTCCTCAGAGGTAGGAGAAACCATACGGAAGGACTTGATTTTTCATGTTTTAGGCTTGACGACGGAAGGCGCTGCTTGCTGCGTCAAGTCAGGGACCAGATCTGGGTGGACCCACATGATCTCGCCCTGAGGGGTAGTAAGAGGTGTCAGCCCGGCTGCTTGGTCGCGAGCTGGGGGAAGATTGACTTCCTTCATTCTTGCCCTTGCGATCGGTTGACTCCTTCCTGGGCTTTCATCGATGGAAAGTTGTCGAACTGGAGGGGCACCATATTAGCGGCAACCGTTACATCGTCGAAATCCAGGAAGAGAGCCTTGGTATCGATCAGCCGTTGGATGTACCACTTCAAGGTGTAGCACTCCTGTGTCAGGTGGTGAATGTACCGGTGGAAGTGAGGTACTTTGGGTTGTTCATTTCCTCGGCTTCAGGCTGACGTTTGACTTTGGGGAAGTAAATTTTACCTCCCTGAATTAGCATGTCGAAGATAGGCTTGACATCACCATCTTCGAAAGAATAGGTCTCCTTTAATTTTGGAGCCTCTACCTACTTTTGCTCAGGTTTTTTGGTCATATTAGCGACCATGGCTTGCTTCCCTTTCGCGTTGCGGTTACTATTACCGCTATTGCTAGAGCGCTTGCCATTTTCCTCAATAGTAGGGTTATGGATTCCCATGTGCTGGGTGTCTTTGAGCTTCTTTTTAGCG
Organism: Iris macrosiphon; assembly: GCA_036927795.1. NCBI lineage: Eukaryota > Viridiplantae > Streptophyta > Magnoliopsida > Asparagales > Iridaceae > Iris > Iris macrosiphon. The sequence goes on along the minus strand of JAYESA010000020.1, from coordinate 101,711,230 downwards.
TTGACAGTGCTTATAATAAATGTTGTCGAGTCTTTGAACTGGCTATCGCGCATCCAGAGAATGACCGTCAAAAGCATATTTTTTAGCACATCTCTATTAGTGTGGCCTCAGGATTGCCAGGTGGAAACCTTAGTACTGTTTGTTAGAATCGTTCGATGTAATTTTGTGTCAATTTACTTTCTCCCTGGGCGATATCCATCAGAGAGGACATCATCATATCATTTTCTGTCTCATAGAATCTGTTGAGGAACAAACGCTTGAGGTTATCAAATGATTGTAGAAGCATAAAAAATACGCTGGATAGCTATACGCAGCATGTTGATGCTGGGCAGCGTAAAAAGATGACTTCAGAGCCATCAACGTACAATAGAGCTTTTTCGCTGAGCACAGCGTAAAATATAAGCTAAAGGACCATCCGCGTAATGCAGTATGTCCAGGCTACTTCAGCGTAAAAAGGGTGCTACATCGCCTTTATGGCGTAAAACTCATCCACTTTAATGCAGCATTGAAGTATACGAGGAACGCTTCGTATTCCCCGAAATGAACCTGTTAAATCATGCAGTGAACCTGACGTCTGAACTCCTGACAAAGAGTACTACACGACTACCCAGACGACGGCTATAATGATGGCACGGCACAACGACCCAGACTGTCGTTTAGTGACATCTCCTTGGCGAAAACTGCTTTTACGCATACAAGGGAATGCGCTGCCTAGTTTTACACAGGAAGACGTGAACTTCTTACGCTCCGCAGAAGACAAACAGACTGCCACGTCAAAAGCTGCCCTTCGTACAGAGATCAAGGCACGTCTCTGCATTTAATGCGCAGAGTGATGGCAGAGCTCGAGGCACGTCTCTGCATTTAATGCGCAGAGTGATGGCAGAGCTCGAGGCACGCCTCTGCATTTAATGCGCTGAATGGTGACAGATCTTCGAGACACGCCTCTGTATTTAATGCGTAGAATGATGGCAAATCTTCGAGACACGCCTCTGGAATACGCTGCCTAGTTTTACACAGGCAGACGTGAGCTTCTTACGCTCCGCAGAAGGCAAACAGACTGCCACGTCATTAGTTGCTCTTCGTACAGGATTCGAGGCGCGTATCTGCATTTAATGTGCAGAATGATTGCAAATCTTCGAAGACACGTCTCTGTATTTAATGCGCAGGATGGGAGCAGATCTCTGCATTTAATGCAAGAGATTTGATTATATCTCCAAACGCCATAATTTTGGCTAAAACGTCCACATCATCACTTTGGCACATTACGCCATCGGGCTATTCTCAGCTATGGGAGCACGCTGTACGCTATCTCCTTGGAATACGCCAACTCAGGCCACATTTGCATTGGTGTGAATTAAGGCTATTCGGTCCAGAATTCGCTCAAGGCCTCAGTCAGAGAAGGAGGATCAACTATCTTCTACGCCCACTCGGCTTCTATGCCTACTCGGCTTCTACGCCTACTTGGCTTCTATGCCGGTTTGATAACTCTTTGGCTTCTACGCCATGGTGACAGTTATTGGCTTCTACGCCAACCTTTTCTACGCGAGGGATAACTACCTACGTGGCTTTTACGCCGTGATCTTTGCAGCAGTTATACGCGTTGTCTCTTAATTGGACACACGTCACACGCTCATTCAAATGGTCATTTATACGCGGGCAACGGTTATTTTAACCATCGTGTAAAAGGGTGTTATACTTTCTACTACTCGGTTTTTACGCCGACTAAGTGGTCACTGTTACTAAAACTCTATAAATAGAGACCTCTATTGACAGAGGTCCAGGGTCGAAAAACAAGTTCGCAGATTGAGGGTCGAAAATTGGTGAAGAAAACGGTCGAGAGAGAGAAGAATCCAGAGCTCAAGCAAAGAGTAGTGATCGACGACTTTGGCATCGAGCATCCACTCTCTTCAGCAACCTTCGAAGCTGCTTTCTGTCTTCTACGGCACTTCTTCATCATCGTGTGGTCCAAGGGACAAATTGATCGACTGCAGATCAGACTCCTATAGCAATATTTACCCAGATTAAGAAATTGTACTCGACATCCTCAAATAGGATTAATTGTACTTCTTGTTTGTAAACATAAGAGCGAGTTTCGTATAAACCTCGTTTCCATTTTCTTTCGTTTATTTATCAAACACAATATGGCGACTCTGCTGGGGACATCTTTCTCTTCTGATGATGAAGCAATTGCTCAACACGATACGGTATCCGTGGGATCCGTAAAGAAGACACTGGTCGTCCAGTTCGACCGGTCTGCCTACGAAGACATGCTTTGAACAGGGGGTAGCTCTCACTCTCTCTCCGTCCAAGACAACAGGAAGCTGCGTAAGGTCTGGATGCCCAAGATATCCCCTACCATTCCTGTCGACTCTTCGATCTCTCCGACCAACGAGGTTGTAGCATCGCTCCCTCCGCACCTTGTGCGTAAAATTCAGTCTCCCGTCACTGGCAGAATAGACAACTTCTGGCAATGCCTCAGTGCTAATCCAGAAGTATACATCGCGCTCTGTGCGTAAAACTCTGTCCCCCGTCCCTGACGTGGCTGACAAAACTTCAGACAATGCCTCAGCGCTAGTCCAGAAGCCTACTTCGCGCTCTGCGCATAAAATCCAGTCTCTTGTCGCTGACAGGGCAGACAGAATTTCTGACAATGCCTTAGCGCCAAATCAGAAATTCCAAACACGCTCTGCGCGTAAAAATGCATCTGCCCTTCGCGGAAAAGCAGACGATCCCTACAATCTACGCAAAGGAAGAATCTGCCCGCCCTCCGGATTACGCGAGGAGCTGATGACCGACTGAGGACCTCCTCAGCTTTACGCCAGCCCAAATTACGCCAGGCGAAGCCCTCCAGCGTAAAGAGGGCTCAGTTTACGGAAAGATACCCTCCTCGGGGGTTATCCGCTACCCAGATGGCCAACCTGTTATATACGGGTGGCACAGGGAAAACTATGGTTCCCAACATCCGCATGCCCACTGAGAAACGCAAAGACAAGAGTCACAAACAGGCTTCAATTCCCCTAACGCTCAAACGCTGAGAGATCTTGTGGGAAGATGCATCAACATCTAATATCGTCATGACAGGTGGACCACATGAAGATTCCATCTTTATTATTCCTCCAACTCGCGACGACCAGCATCTAATAGTCTTCGGTCGCATGCCGAGCAGCTCGATTGTACAGGAAGAATTTTGAGAGTCTGAGGGTGGCAAAATGCAAATCCACAGGTATAGCCCACAGGCTTTAAAAATTATACAAAGCATGGGTTATGATTTGAGGTTGAAACAAGGCCTCAACTATAGAAAAGGTAGACGAATACCGTTGCAGGGAAATTCTTACTGTCAAGAAACTCATTTTGGATTGGGGTATACTGTATCTCTTACAAACTCACAACCTCGAGAGTCTGATCCTGCACAACCAGAGGCAGGACCTTCTAAATCAGCTTCTGTGGACAAATATCGCGACATGTCTGGGGGTAGCTTACCTCGACAAAACATGCCAGCATCCAAAGCTGGGGGTAGAACTCCCTCGAAATCCGAAAATAATACGACGATGACAATCTTCCCAGAAGGACGTAAAACTCAGGCATCGGGAGCCCGAAGACCAAAAGGGACTTTCTCCTTCAATGAAGATAACATCATTGAAATCTTCAATATGTTGATGGAGGAACACAAACTTCAGCTTTCCAACATCAGATATCCCGAGAGAGCTGGCAAAGTTGATGACCCTGATTACTATCTCTTCCATCGGTACGTTCATCACCCTACAAGGGCCTGCTATGTATTAAGAAGGAGAATTCAGGAGTTGATTGATGCCAAGGTCATCACTCTGCATCTGTAAACGAAGGGACAATCACTGCAAATCGATCTCACTTTTAACGTGACAATTTGCTCCCTCCAGAAGATACCGGATGATGAATCCTTCAAGTTTTCCCAGTAGATTCTTCAGGTCTATCCCCACTCAAGAAAATCACTCTACAGTAAATTTTTCGGACATGATTTCATGTTCATATTACCTCTGAACTATTGTCCAAACATTTCGTTATCTCCCCAGCTGAGTTTGTTATGTTCATATTACCTCTGAACAAACCATCCTGGTCTGACTATCGATTATCACGTCCATATTACCTCTTATATCGATTGTCATCTCAACTTAACACCCGTACTTAACTCTAAGTATGCCATTGCTGTTAGGTCTACAAAAACTGCCATGTCCATATTACCTCTGAGCAGATGTGTACATCCCCGATGGAGTCATGACTCAAAGGTTTGTCATGTCCATATTATCTCTGAACAAACCTTCCTAATCCGGCTATCGATTATCATGTTCATATTACCTCTGATATCGGTTGTCATCTCAACTTAGCACCCGTACTTAACTCTAAGTATGCCAGTGGTGTTGAGTCCACAAAAACTGCCATGTCCATATTACCTCTAGCAGGTCTTGTCCCAAATCTATTGTTTTTACTCGTGCGCAACAAATGATAGGTCCACCAAAAATCCCCCAGTGGGATGTCCTCAACAAATACGGTATTGACAGATTCCTTCGAAGCAGACGAATAAGAATCTGAACCGTTTGAGAATGACGCTTGGGCTCAACAAATAGCTCCTATCAATGGCAAATTCCTGAAGAGGTACTATGTTTAACCTCCTTTGCTCAAGTGGAATATGGCGAAAACCTTATTCTGACAAAACTACTTCCAAAACGAAACTAGTTGGATCATATTCTATCATGTCCATATAACCTCTGAATAGATATGTTCAACTAATTTAGAACTTCAAGACCTATCACGTCCATATTACCTCTGATAGTGTTTTGTGTACAAATTTTAGCTGAAGCGTATTCTATCATGTCCATATAACCTCTGAATAGATATATCCTACTAAAACTTACCGAGAGTATATCACGTCCATATTACCTCTGATATCACTTTCACCCAAATCTGTCATTTATATTCCAAAATGATGGGTCCACAAAGTCAGATGAAAGCCTCTTTATTATTCCCAAAAAGAGCAAATTACATTAGAAAGCAAAAAAGTACATCATTTGGGAGGAGCAGTTAGGTCGCGAATCTGCCGTACCAGAGCAGCCATCCTCTCATCCCTGGAGTTCAAGACGTCAATGCGACAACGCTCCAACCTTGCTGCATCATTGTTCAAAGCGGATAGCTCTGACCGAGTACGTACGAAACCCGCATGGACAATCCCCGCTTGCGTCAGATTCTGCTGGGCGGTCTGCCTCCGATTCTTCAGCACATCTCGAGTTGCCAACAAAGAGACAGCCATCTCCTCCGCTCGAGCGAGTTTATCTCTCAAGCTGCGGACCCTTGCTGTCACTTCCTTATAGTCGACTTCGCACTGAGTCAATTGAGGAATGACGTACTCCAGTTGGGCACGCTCCTGATCCATCTCCTGCTGCTATTCCTGGACGGATTTGTCTAGAGATTCCAGTTGCCCAGCAAGCTCTGCAGTCAAGGAGTCGAACCTAGCCTGGACCAGGTCGTCAATGCTGCCTCGAGATAGCTGCTGATATTCGTTAATGGGTTCCTCCAAACCATTAACTATCTGCTCCAGTGTGTCAGCTATCCCAGTGTCGTCGTATTCTCTGATCGGCACTATCGCAAACTGAGAGGACCTCCTCAGCGCCTCAAAGCTCAGATTCTTCTCCAACGCCATTGATATCAACATTTTTATAGCGGTGTAGAAGATACTGGTATACTGCTCAGTCAGCATGGCTAGATCCGAATGGACGCTGGGAGTGGCTGCAATATTGGCGAATCCCCCTCCAGGAACGACCACAGACGATGTTGCCACAGCCGTCGCCTCAACTGGTGGTACGACAAAAGAAGATGCGCCAATACCGGACGAAGTGACTGGCGTACTCGAAGGAGGCATTGTCGTAGTGACAGGCTCATCCTCTTCCTGAGCGAGCCGGCACCACTTCGGGCGAGCCGGCACCCGAAAATATTTCCTCTTCGAAGTCGGGCACCTCCATGTCATCGCCAGGAGCCGACACAGAGCCAAAATGTGCGTCTACACTGCCCTCCCCAAAGATGTCTTCCCCTAAAATGAAGACAAAAGTAAGTTAATATCGAAATGATGTTAACTTTTCTAAAAAAAAAGAGGCGTAAAGACGACATTTACCCATGGCCGAGGGTGTGTATGTCGCGTCTGTGGCCAGTACAGCTAAATTATTTCTTAATGATGCTAGGCAAGCTGTCATACCTGGAGAAGGGGGTGTGCTAACTGACACGACAGGTACTCTTCCGAATCCTCGTCAAGTTCCAACAGAGGTTCATCAGCTGGGATCTCGCTGGGTGCAATAGCAGACACGGCAGGGGGTTCTCTCGACGCTGATCTGGATAAAGATATCCTTATTCGGCTCGGCCCCGAAGGCGATCTTGTACCACTACTTGAAGCGGTAGCAGCGACAGCAGCCTCAAGCAGGAATTCTCCGGTACCGCCAGCCGGAACTGTAGAGGTTCCCTCTATAAAAGGCGAGGAACCTCCAATCAAAGAGAATCGTCCCCAACAGGGGGAGATGCAGGCTCAATTCTAGGAGCCTCATTTCCGGGAATCTGGAGAGGACGAATAACCGTCTTCTTCTTCCTCTTGCGAGGGAAAGTCTCCTTCGGAGCAGGAGCCCTTCGCTTCCCAAAGATTACCAGAGGCCCTGTAGGCGGAGGTACTTCACCCTTCGGTACCGTCAACAGTGGCTCATCTGGATTAACGGACTCTTCACCCTCGTCAAAAGAAACTGAGGGGATTTTGACTCTTCCCCCAGGCTTGGAAGAGGGCATCCTAAAACTTCCATGCATATCAAAATCGCGATGGAAGGTGTTGGTTGCCACATAGAACTAGGCATACGAGTGGAGAATGCGCAGCTCCGTGGAGAGTAAAATGACGGGCACGGTAAAAATTGCTCCAATACAACCCATGATGAAGTATCGCCATCCTCTCGCTCCATCAATGAGTCCGCCCCTGGACCTGAAACAGGAGACGGCATTGCCCACGTGCAACTGGTCGTACCCAAATTGCCTGGCAAACCGACTAGGCAGGTAGGGCTCAAAGAAGCAATGGTCTTCACTTTTGTACAGTAAATGGGAAGGTCTAATGCAGACCAACCAATTAAAAGTCTCAGGAGAAAGAACGGTCTTCCCATCGCCCATATCCTGAAGTCTGATCCCCTGCTAATTGAGATGTATAGAGGGGACAGTGCAGAAAAGCTTTCAGCTGTGACTGAAGTTCAGCACCCGCCGACAGTCTAAAACTGTGGTCACGTTCCAGGAGGAATTCTTGTAGTTCAACAAGAAACTACCCCCCGAACTACTGCCAGAGGCAGGAGACATCACCCTGGGGTTATGGAGAATTAACCATCCCATCAAATACAGGTATGGTAATTCTACCCTGGGAAAGCTATCATGCTGAGTTTCATCGACAAGCAGCCCATCAGTCATGGCCCTCAGGCCAGCTTGTATGCGGCACACCATGGCAGGGAGCAAGCCCAGTCTTGCCCCGAACACCAGACGCACTGCAGGCCATAGCGTGTTGCGGTGAATGCGGTCCGCAGATGCAATGCCGGGTACCACCAATCGGCGCAGCCATATGGAGAGAAAGCCAGCCAGTTGAGCTTTCTTGGACAGAGGCCTGTGGCAATGCCTCAAATAACTGTAGGCCTTAGTGCCTGCAGGATATTTCCCTATCCCTTCGTCGAGAATCTGATCTGGAGCCTCAGCGTCCTCCATAAGATCGTCGACTACCTGAGCAGTAAGCACGCTCAGAAGATTCAAAGGCTGATCCTTGCTATCCAAGACCTTCTCCGGCTTAGCATTTATGGCCCGGTGAAAGAAGAGGTAGGACGCCCATTTATTGATGTGAGCCAAATCTGAGGGCTCACCATAAAAAGAGGTACAAGCAAGGTAGTGGCACATCAGCTCCTGGTACACGGCCACTACCCGAGGGTCTGAATCCCCCAACTCCCAGTTCGTGGGAACATACTCTTCATATGGAGTATTCCCCATCGGCAGTCTCGAGATCTCTGCCATCTCGTGGAGGACCAATCCCAACCCCCCAGTGGAGTGGCGAAAGTCCCGGTGAGCGAGATATATCGCTCCATCAGTGCCAGAAATAGGTTGGTGTTGAGAGGTAACCCAACACTGGTAGCACTCACAGCTGCGTACAGACCAATGCCCTCCAACTCGGTCTAAAAATGCTTCAGGGCCCAGTCAGCTAAACGAGCCCATCGAAGATTTGTAGGGGTGATCCACCCACCTGTCCGAGGGTTCACCTTAGGGTATACTCCTCCGTGCCCCATAAAATAATTGCAGAAAGTCGGTAATTGGACCGGCTGGAGCACTAAACTGTCTTCACTCGGGACACTGCCCGGGTACAGTCCCCTGAACGGCATCACAGAACCGGAAGGGCGGCTGACAAATGACCCCTGGTCAGCTCCTTTCAGATGAAATATCTTCTCCGCCCGGCCGTGAAGATCGGGAGTCAGCGTCCACGACATCCTCTTGGGATGAGTAGCATGGAAGAATGCCGAGATGGGATAGTCCCTCAGCATCTTGGGCAAATGCAGAACCAAGCCCCGGCAGGGAAAACCTAGAGTTCTTTCTTGGACTTCGTCTGGGACTACTTATCAATCATGTCCCCAAAGAGAAAAGCCGGCTTTATGTATTGGTCCCCGTCTATGTACGTCAGGGGCTATCCGTTGATCATGTTCAACAGCGTTCGCTCGCCTTGAGCCGATATCAGGATTCCCCTTCCTTCAGGATACTGGGGTCCAGAGATGGGAAATATCACATGGGACAAATCCTCCAGGTAGTTGGAATGAAGCATCCCGGCAGCGGAACCCATCACCTCAGCCAGCGGAGACGCATGCAAGTTCACTGCAAGAAGCAAGAAAGACACGTCAGTTTCTATACTAGACATTACAAATCTTGCAACATATGCCAAAAAATCAACAGTCTGTGCTTTACGCCAAGACTGTAAAAACTTGATCATTATGCTGGAATCCATTTCCTAGACGTAAAATTCAAGGCTGGCAGTATACGCAAAGTTTTGACGGTCTGTGTTTTACGCCAGACTGCCAAAATTTGAGTTATTACGCCGGAATTCTCATTCAGAAGCGTAACACTCAAATTTTATAGTATACGCCAAGTTTCGACAGTCAAAGCTTTTACGCCCGACTGCGAAAATATAGAGTTTTTACGCTGACATATTAGAAATATGGGCGTAAAAGATAAAACGTCTCTGTGCATCATCTTCCTCGAAGAGGCTATCAGCACAGAAGATGACCTAGCACGGTCACGTACAACGTGTGCGAAGGATTTTTAGTCATTCTTTTTTTTGTCCCAAAAGCTCTACCTTTAAGGCTGGGTGCGCTGCTCGTCGGCGGGACACTTCGTTCAGAATGAAGCTCGCCTTGCCCGACCGAAGTCGCTCTCGCTTGGGCAGAAGAGCGAGAAAAAGAATCAACCTTCTTTCCCTTAGAGGAGGGGAGTTGTTTCGGGGCCATTACTGAAAACTTTAAAGGCTCGGAGAGGAAACGAAGAAGAACTCGAACAGTCGAAGGCTTTCTTTCGCAGAAGACGGATAAAAAGTTTTTCTCTCAAAAACTTGGGGTATATATAAAGTTCGGATAGACTCCTCGAATCCCGAACCAAATCTCACATTTAATATTCGGTTATGATTGGGGACTACATCAGCCTATTACTCAGAGAAGGCGGACAGTCAGCGAATTCGAAAAGTTTTTGTGCAAAGCAGATTCGTGGTTTGTACGCTAAGGAGCTTTCTACGCTCGACAGCTACAGATCTACGGTTTTATGCTCACAGGCTATAAGTCTATGGTTTTACGCCCGAATGCTTTTATGCTTGGTAGTTTTTACGCTCGAGAGGCTACAAACCTACGACTTCACGCTCAGCAGCTACAAATCTATGATTTCACGCTCGATGGCTTTTTACGCTCAAAGGCAACAGATCCACAATTTCATGCTCGGAAAATTTTCTTTTCAGAGGCTACAAATCTACAGTTTCTACGCCCGGATGCTCTCATACTCAGTAGCTTTTACGCTCGAGAGGCTACGAACTTATGATTTTACGCTCATCCAAAGTTACAGATCTATGACTTTCCGCATATTTGAACAATTCTCAAGGCGGTCAATTGCAAGAGTTCACATAGAAGATACTCCTTCTTGACCCCAAAATATCCCAAGTACCCAAAGCATACAGAGTTCAACATTGAAAATTACTCCCCTCCATGGGTCGATTGGAGGTTCATCCAGAATCCAGTCTGAATATTTCATCTATAATTCAAGATGGCGACTCAGTTTTTGACATCCATTTCTCGCCCTGTTCTAAGGGATTTTCGAGAAATCATTCTTGAAGATGATGGTCTGAACAAGAATTCTATTTATCAGAAGTGACAGTTCAGAATTCTATGCGGTTCCTCACTCCTAACAGCAGGACAGTTCGAATACTCGAATGTTGAGCGGCTTTCTACGCATCCCTAGTTATGCGTAAAAGATAAGACGGGACCTAGCAACTCTTTCTATCAGAGTCGGCATAAAGTTACCAGACGTGTCGAAGCTACACATATTCAGACTTCACAGCAAAGTATATGGCAAATAATCATATGCACAGAAGAAAGACGATTTTATTAAAATCATGATTACATATGAGGGAAATCCAGTCTACAAAGGGTTTTTCTTTATTTTCATGATTACATATGAGAGAAATCCCGTCTACAAAGGATTTCCTCGTCGTCGTCGGAAGGCCACCCCCAGAGTCTGTTCTGTCAGGTTCTCGCATGGGTGGAGATCTTCATCCATCTTCTCCAGCAGTTAGTCGGTTTTTGCAACCGACTAACAAGAAAATGATACATAGCGGGAGGATACAAAACTGGGCCTGCATAAATTATACAGATCCCATGCTCCGTACGCCATTACAGATTGAGTAGAGGTATTTCACCCAACTCAATACTCGAGGACAGAGCTAGTTTCTGCTCCGGTCCAAGAAAAGTATCAGGAGAAGATACAGCTTGCAAGTTGTGTGGTCAAATACGACCCTTCCTCTCTCCGGAAGAACCGCCATACAAAGTTGCTGATTATCCCGAGCAAAGGAGGCTATGATATCCTTCCATAATCCATCGCTGCAGAGGACATTTGTTCGAAGATGCCGTCTTTTTTGGTACCTTACATGCTGGAAGAACATGGTCTTCTTCTTCCTCAAATCGACCCGACGAACTTCGGCGATCATCTCTGTGTGGTAAAGGAAATATGGGAAGAACAGGTTAAACTCCTCAGCCTTTTATAGGCAAGAGAGAGCCCACCGAATCCCAATGGATCCCCAATAACTCTGCCATAAAGTCAGCCTTGAAGAACGTGTCAGACTTGATCGTTTCATGCTTCATTCAAAGCGTTTCAAATTATGAGGAATTTAAAAGCTTTGAAGGGGGTCTTGTAGAAGCATAAAAAATATGCTGGATAGCTATACGCAGCATGTTGATGCTGGGCAGCGTAAAAAGATGACTTCAGAGCCATCAACGTGCAACAGAGCTTTTCCGCTGAGCACAGCATAAAATATAAGCTCAAGGACCATCTGCATAATGTAGTATGTCTAGGCTGCTTCAGCGTAAAAAGGGTACTACATCGTCTTTATGGCATAAAACTCATTCGCTTTAATGTAGCATTGAAGTGTACGAGGAACGCTTCGTATTCCCCGAAATGAACATGTCAAATCATGCAGTGAACCTGACGTCTGACTCCTGACAAAGAGTACTACACGACTACCCAGACGACGGCTATAATGATGGCACGGCACAACGACCCAGACTGTCGTTTAGTGACATCTCCTTGACGTAAACTGCTTTTACGCATACAAGGGAATGCGCTGCCTAGTTTTACACAGGTAGACGTGAGCTTCTTACGCTCCGCAGAAGATAAACAGACTGCCAAGTCAAAAGCTGCCCTTCGTACAGAGCTCGAGGCACGTCTCTGCATTTAATACGCAGAGTAATGGCAGAGCTCGAGGCACGTCTCTGCATTTAATGCGCAGAGTGATGGCAGAGCTCGAGGCACGTCTCTGCATTTAATGCGCAGAGTGATGGCAGAGCTCGAGGCACGGCTCTGCATTTAATGCGCAAAATGATGACAGATCTTTGAGACACGCCTCTGCATTTAATGCGCAGAATGATGGCAAATCTTCGAGACACGCCTCTGGAATACGCTGTCTAGTTTTACATAGGCAGACGTGAGCTTCTTACGCTCCGCAGAAGGCAAACAGACTGCCACGTTATCAGTTGCTCTTCGTACAGGATTCGAGGCGCGTATCTGCATTTAATGTGCAAAATGATGGCAAATCTTCGAAGACACGTCTCTGCATTTAATGCGCAGGATGGGGGCAGATCTCTGCATTTAATGCTAGAGATTTGATTATATCTCCAAAAGCCGTAATTTAGGCTAAAACATCAACATCATCACTTTGGCACATTACGCCATCGGGCTATTCTCAGCTATGGGAGCACACTGTACGCAATCTCCTTGGAATACGCCAACTCAGACCACATTTGCATTGGTGCGTATTAAGGCTATTCGGTCCAGAATTCGCTCAAGGCCTCAGTCAGAGAAGGAGGATCAGCTATCTTCTACGCCCACTCGGCTTCTATGCCTACTCGGCTTCTACGCCTACTCGGCTTCTATGCCGGTTTGATAACTCTTTGGCTACTACGCCATGGTGATAGTTATTGGCTTCTATACCAACCTTTTCTATGCGAGGGATAACTACCTACGTGGCTTTTACGCCATGATCTTCGCAACAGTTATACGCATTGTCTCTTAATTGGACACGCGTCACACGCTCATTCAAAAGGTAATTTATACGCGGGCAACGGTTATTTTAACCATCGTGTAAAAGGGTGTTGTACTTTCCACCACTCGATTTCTACGCCGACTGAGTGGTCACTGTCACTAAAACTCTATAAATAGAGACCTCTATTGACAGAGGTCCAGGGTCGAAAAACAAGGTCGTAGATTGAGGGTCAAAAATTGGTGGAGAAAACGGTCGAGAGAGAGAAGAATCCAGAGCTCAAGCAAAGAGTAGTGATAGACGAATTTGGCATCGAGCATCCACTCTCTTCAGCAACCTTCGAAGCTGCTTTCTGTCTTCTACGGCACTTCTTCATCATCGTGTGGTCCAAGGGACAAAGTGATCGACTGCAGATCAGACTCCTATAGCAATATTTACCCAGATTAAAAAATTGTACTCGACATCCTTATATAGGATTAATTGTACTTCTTGTTTGTAAACATAAGAGTGGGTTTCGTATAAACCTCGTTTCCATTTTCTTTCATTTATTTACCAAACACAATGATGAGATAAAATTATCTTCGAGACTGCAGAACCAGTCAAAAGCTACCCCCACTAATGCCCAAACGAAGAGTCTGGTAAGGATAGCATCATTGCGGGGTAGGTATTCCGTTGTAATATCGAAGTACCTCATGAGCCAGTAAGGAGAGGGCTTGCCGTCAAATATGTTTATGTTGAAGGACTTGTATTTGGGCGGATACGGTACATCCCTCCATTTTATCAAGTATAGTTACCGTACCCCGAGATCGCGGAGTGAGTCCCAATTGCCCATGGATTCTAGGCGAGCAAGGAGTTCCTAGACCTCCTTCATTAATTCCTTGGCCTCTCCTGTGGAAGGTGCAGATGAGCCAGGCAGGTGAGGATTACTACCAAGTTTGTGTTTGTGTTTGAATTTCCATTGGTTTCTGGGTCCAAGTTTGCTTGTCCAGGGGTTCTTGCTGGTTGAGAAGCCATATTTGCTTTGATTTCCAATACTGTCTGGGTTAAGACTTGTATTGATGCACCCATCGTCTACATCATGGCCTCGAGGTTCTCGAGGCATGGCGATTGCTAGGGACTTCATAGTCGTCTCCGTCGTCTCCGTCCATGTATACCATCCTCATGTTTGGAGAGATAGACGGGGCAGTGAATGCCGTACTTTTCGTCTAAGACCTCTGGCAAGGGTAGTTATTAGGGAAAGTTGGAAGCGCCATCTCCTTCTCGGACTCGAAAAGAATACTACCTCCAGTGTAGGAGGCTGCATCAACCTGGCTAGGGGAGCTACCCCCAGGGATCTCGGAGTCTGTCCCTTGGGAATCGCTGTCTTCTCGGAATGTCGGGTTATTATATAAGTCGAGGAGAATACCACCCTCAGCTTGGGCCAACCCCAGGGATTCTGAGGAAGAACTACCCCCAGCAACTGACAAATTCTTCCTTGAGTGGGTGCCCTGGAAAATGACTTTCGCAGTTCCCGTTGTTTACCCTCCTGGAAGTCGCCTTCGCAACACACTAGCAAAGAGCGATGGACCGGAGGTACTTGACTTCTTTCCTCCCTTGCTGGCAGAAAGCTTCCGAGTCGAGTAGCATAAGGCGGAGGGCAGCTCCTCCTCCTCTTTTAGTTTTACCTGATCTTTGGGTTATTGCCGGATGGGTATTATCTGGTGCAATCGCTGGAAGGCCGATTGCCTACTTTTGGGTGTTGCCACTTTGTTGCAGCAGCAATTGATAATGATGTTGGCACAGTGATGCCCTAAAGAGGATATTTCATCGACCACAGTTGTTTTTCTTGCCTTGCGCTTGTGATTGATCATATTACGCAAGTTATGCAAGGGTTGTTCCACCTTTGTACCCTTTTGTGGGCCCGGAAGGAACGAGTGCACGGGTGCATAGGTATTTTATTTGCTCCCTGGTCTGGGGTTCATACAAGAACTTTCCTAGGATCGTCAGCGAAAGACTTTTGAGATCAATGTTTGATAATAAACGAAAGAAATAAAACTAGGTTTATACAAAACCCTTTCTTAGGTTTACAAACAAGAAGTACTATTAACCCTATATGAGGATGTCAAGTACAATTTTTTTTAATCTGGGTAAATATTGCTATAGGAGTCTGATCTGCAGTCGATCACTTTGTCCCTTTGACCACACAATGATGAAGAAGTGCCGTAGAAGAAGGAGATACTTCAAAGATTATAAGAGGTAGTGGATGCTCGATGCCAAAATCGTTGATCACTACTCTTCGTCTGAGCTCTTGACTTTTTGACTCTTCGACCTCTCTTCAAAATTTTGACCTTCGATCTTAATTCTTCGACCCTGGACCTCTGTCAATAGAGGTCTCTATTTATAGGGTTTTAGTGACAGTAACCGTCCAGTCGGCGTAGAAGTCGGACAGTGGAGAGTGTGGCACTTTTTACGCGGCGGTTATAATAACTGCCACCCACGTATGAATGATCTTCTGAATCTGCATGTGATGCGTGTCCTATGATAAAAAAATGCGTATAACTGCTGCGAAGATCACGGCATGCAAGCCACGTAGGTAACTGCCCCTTGCGTAGAAAAGGTTGGCGTAGAAGCCAATAACTGTCACCATGGCGTAGAAGCCAAATAGTTGTCAGGTTGGCGTAGAAGCCAAATAGTTGTCAGGTTGGTGTAGAAGCCAAATAGGCGTAGAAGCCAAATAGGCGTAGAAGCCTTGTAGGCGTAGAAGCCTGATGCTGTATGGATAGATAGCTAGCGTAAAAGATAGCTGATCCTTCTTCCTTGACTGAGGCCTTGAGCGTATTGTGGACAAAATAGCCTTCTCACGCACAAATACAAATATAGCCTGAGTTGGCGTATTTCAAGGAGATAGCATACAGCGTGCTCCTTATAGCTAAAAATAGCCCGGTGGCGTATTCCAAGGAGATAGCGTACAGCGTGCTCCTATAGCTAAAAATAGCCTGATAGCGTAATGTGCATGGGTGATGATGTAGACGTATTATCCGTAATTATGGCTTGCCCAGTCTTTGAAAATATAATCAAATCTCGTACATTAAATGCAGAGATCTGCCATCATTAAATGCAGAGGCGTGTCTCGAACTCTGTACTAAGATCCGCCACCATTCTGAGCATTAAATGCAGAGACGTGTCTCGAGCTCTGTACGAAGAGCAACTTTTGATGTGGCAGTTCGTTTTGTCTTCTACTGAGCGTAAAAGCTCACATCTGCCTGCGTAAAACTAGGCAGCGTATTCCCTTGTATGCGTAAAAGTACCTTTGTATTAGGAAAATGTCACTAAACGACGGTTTGGGTCCCTGTGCCGTACCATTATTACAGCCGTCGTCTGGATAGCTGTGCAGTACTCGTTGTCAGGAGTCAGGTTCACTGCATGATCTGACAGATTCACTCGAAGAATACGAAACGTTCCTCGTACGACTCTCCACTGTATTAAAAGTGAGTAGGTTTTACGCCATAGTGGCGATGAAACAATCTTCTACGCTGAAGCAGCCTAGAAATACTACTTTACGCGGGTTGTCCTGGAGCTTAAATTTTATGTTGTACTAGCGACAAAGCTCCGTTATACGCCGATGGCTCTGAAGTTATATTTTACGCAGTCCATCCCTAAAATGCTGCGTATAACTCTACAGCATATTTTTTATGCTTCTACAAGACCCCATTCAAAGTTTTCAAATTCCTCGTAATTTTAAACACTTTGAATGAAGCATGAAACGGTCAAGTCTGACTCGTTCCTCGAGGCTGATTTCTTGGCAGATTTTTGGGGATTTGTTAGGATTCGGTGTGTTCTCTTTTGCCTATATAAAGGCTGAGGAGTTAACATGTTCTTCCCATATTTTCTTCACCACACAGAGATGATTGCCGGAGTTCGTCGGGTCAACTTGAGGAAGAAGAAGATCATGTTCTTCCAGCATGTAAGGAGCCGAAAAAGAAGACGTCTTCGAGCAAATGTCCTCTGCAACGATGGATCATGGAAGGATATCATAGCTTCCTTTGCTCGGGATAATCAGCAACTTCATATGGCGATTCGTCCAGGAGAGAGGAAGGGTCACATTCGACCACACAGCTTGCAAGCTGTATCTTCTCCCGTTGTTCGTGGACGAGGGCAGACAAACTATTCCTGTCTTCCAGTATTGAGTTAGGTCTAATACCTCAACTCAATCTGTCATGGCATATGGAGGATGGGCTCTTGAATAATTTATACAGGCCCAGTTGTATCCTCCCGCCATTAATCATTTTCTTGTTCATCGGCTGTGGAAGTCGATGAACTGCTGTAGAAGACGGATAAAAGATCTCTCCCAATACGAGAACCTGGCAGAACAGATTCTGGGCATGATCTTTAATGAAGATAAGAAATCCTTTGTAGACAGGATTTCCCTCATATGTAATCATGAAGATGAAAAAAATCTTTTGTAGACTGAATTTCCCTCATATGTAATCATGATTTAATAAAATCGTCTTCTTTCGCGTATCTGATGATTTGCCATATTCTTTGTTGTGATGAAGTCTGAATATGTGTAGCTCCGACACGTCTGAATAACTTTATGCCAACTCTGATAGAAAGAGCATTTGGTCCCGTCCTGTCTTTTACGCATAACTGAAGATGGCAGAAAGCTTATTTAGCATTTAAGTCGAATATTCGAACTGTCCTGCTATTTGGAATGGGGAACTGCGTAGAATTCTGAACTGTCACTTCTGATAAGAAGAATTCTTGTTCAGACCCTCTTCTTCAAGTATGATTTCCCGAAAATTCCTTACAATAGGGCGAGAAATGGCTGTCAAAACTGAATTGCCATCTTGAACTGTAGAAGAAATATTCAGACTGGATTCTGGATGAACCTCCGATCGACCCAAGAAGAAGAGTCATTTTCCATGCTGAACTCTGTATACTTTGGGTACTTGGGATATTTTGAGGCCAAGAAGGAGTATCTTCTGTACGAACCCTTGCAATTGACCGTCTTGAGATTTGTTCAGATATACGCATATTCTGGCCTGTGTATTTTTAGATATGCGAAAAGTCATAGATCTGTAATGTAGATGAGCATAAAATTATAAGTTCGTAGCCTCTCGAGCGTAAAAGCTGCTGAACATAAGAGCATCCGGGCATAGAAACTGTAGATTTGTAGCTTCTGTAAAGAAAACTTTCGAGCGTGAAGTCGTAGATTTGTTGCCTCTGAGCGTAAAAATCTTCTGAGCGTGAAAATCATAGATTTGTAGCCTCTGAGCGTGAAGTCATAGGTTTGTAGCCTCTCGAGCGTAAAAGTTACCGAGCATAAAAGCATCCGGGCGTAAAACCATAAACTTATAGCCTCTAAGCGTAAAACCGTTAATTTGTAGATTCCCGAGCGTAAAAAGCTCCTTAGCGTAAAATCACGAATCTGCTCTGCACGAAAAACTTTTTGAATTCGCTGACTGTCCACCTTCCCTAAGTAATAGGCTGACGTAGTCCCCAATCATAATCGAATATTAAATATCTGATTTGGTTAGGGATTCGAGGAGTCCATCTGAACTCTATATATACCCCAATGCCTTCAGAGAGAAAACTCTTCACCTGTCTTTTGCAAAAGAAAAACTTTCGTCTCTTCGAGTTATCTCCTTCGTTTCCTCTCTGAGCGTTCTGAGTTTGTAGCAATGGCACCAAAACCAATCTCCTCCTCTAAGGGAAAGAAGGCTGCCTCCTCTTCTCGCTCCTCTGCCCCAGAAAGAGCGACTCCCATCAGGCAGGGTGAACCTCTCTCTGAACGAACTGTCCCACCGACGAGCTGTGCACCGGGCGTTAGAGGTAAAGCTTTTGGGACGATAAAAAACGAAGAAAACCCTTCGCACACGTTGTACGTGGATGCGCTAGGTCATCTTCTGTGTTGATAGCCTCTTTGAGGAAGATGATGCACAGAGATGTTTCATCTTTTACACCCACATTCCTAATGTGTCAGCGTAAACACTCCATATTTTCGCAGTCTGGCGTAAAAGCTTCGACTGTCAAAATTTGGCGTATACTACAAATTTCGGGTGTTACGCTCTAGATGAAAATTTTGGCATAATAACTTAAACTTTGGCAGTCTGGCATAAAAACACAGACTGTCAGATTCTTGTGTATACTGCCAATCTTGAATTCTACGCTTTGAAATAAGATTCCAGCGTAGAAACTCAAGTCTTTACAGTCTTGGCGTAAAAGCACAAACTGTTGTTCTTTGGCATAAACTGCAAGATTATGAGGTCTAGTTTAGAAACTGACGTATTTTTCTTGCACTTTGTAGTTGACTTACAGATATCTCCGTTGACTGAGGTGATGGGTTCTGCAGCTGGGATGCTGCATTCCAATTACCTGGAAGATTTGTCCCATATGATATTTCCTATTTCTGGACCCCAATATCCTGAAGGAAGGGGAATCCTGATATCGTCTCAAGAAGAGCGAATGCTGTTGAGCATGATCAACGGAGAGCCCCTAGCGTCCATAGATGGGGCAAAATATATAAAATCGACTTTTCTCTTCGGGGATATGATTGACAAACAATCTCAAACGAAGCCTAAGAAAGAAAACTGAGTTTTTCCTGCCGGGGGCTTGGTCCTGTATCTGCCCAAGATGCTGAGAGATTATCCTATCTCGGCATTCTTCTATACCACGCATCCCAAGAGGATATCATGGACCCTGACCCCTAATCTTCACGGCCAGCCGGGGAAGATATTTTATCAGAAAGGATCCGACCAAGGGTTATTTGTAAGCCGCCCTTCCGGTCCAGTCATGCCGTTCAGGGGGTTGTATCCGGGCATTGTCCTGAGTGAAGATACTGCACCATTCCAGCCAGTCCAATTATCGACTTTCTGTAATGATTCATGGGGCATGGAGGAGTATACCCCAAGGTTAATCCTCGGACCAATGGGTGGCTTACTCCTACAAATCTTCGATGGGCTCGTTTAGCTGACTGGGCCCTGAAGCATTTTCAGACTGAGCTGGGGAGCATTGGTCTATATGCGGCTGTGAGTGCCACCAGTGTTGGGTTACCTCTCAACCCCAACCTGTTTCTGGCTTTGATGGAGCGATATATCTCGTTCACCGGGACTTTCGCCACTCCACTGGGGGAGTTGGGATTGGCCCTTCATAAAATGGCAGAAATTTTAAGACTGCCAATGGGGGATACTCCTTATGAAGAGTATGTTCCCACAAACCGGGAGCTGGGGGATACAGACCCTCGGGTAGTGGCAGTGTACCAGGAGCTGATGTGTCACTACCTTGCTTGTACCGCCTTTTATAATGAGCCCTCTGATTTGGCTCATACCAACAAATGGGCATCCTACCTGTTCTTCCATCAGGCCAGGACTGCTAAGCCAGACAAAGTCTTGGATAGCAAGGATCAGCCTCTGAGCTTTCTGAGCGTGCTTAGTGCTCAGGTAGTCGATGATCTTATGGAAGACGCTGGGGCTTCAGATCAGATTCTCGACGAAGGGATAGAAAAATATCCTGCGGACATAAAGCCTACAGTTATTTGAGGCATTGCCGCAGGCCTCTGTCACGAGAAGCTCAACTAGCTAGCTTCCTCTCTATATGGCTGTGCCGACTGGTAGTACCCGGCATTGCATCTTCGGATCGCATTCACCGCAATACCTTATGGCCTGCAGTGCATCTGGTATTCGGGGCAAGACTAGGCCTACTCCCTGCCATGGTATGCCGCATACAAGCTGGCCTGAGGGCCATGACTGACGGGCTGCTTGCTGATGAAACTCGGCGTGACAGCTTTCCTAGGGTAGAATTACCGTTCCTATATTTGATGGGATGGTTAATTTTCCATAACCCCAGGGTGATGTCTCCGGGCTCTGGCAGTAGCTCGGGGAATAATTTTTTGTTGAATTACAAGAATTCCACCTGGAACGTGACCACAGTTTTAGACTGTCGATGAGCGTTAAATTTTTCTCACAGCTGGAAGCTCTTCTGCATCGTCCCCTCTGTACATCTCAATCAACAAGGGAGCAGGCTTCAGGATTTAGGAGAAGGGCAGACCATTCTTTCCCCTGAAGCTTTTAATTGGTTGGTCTGCATCAGACCTTCCCATTTATTGTACAAAAGTGAAGACTAATGCTTCTTGGAGCCCTACCTGCCTAGTCGGTTCGCCAGGCAGTTTGGGTATGACCAATTACACGTGGGTAATGCCGTCACAAGCTTCAAGTCCAGGGGTCGACTTATTGATGGAGCGAGAGGATGGCGGTACTTCATAATGGGTTGCACTGGAGCCGCTTTTACGGTGCCCGTGACTTCACTCTCCATCGAGTTGCGCATCCTCCATTCGTATGCCCAGTTTTATGTGGCAACAAATACCTTCCATCGCAATTTTGACATGCGTAGAAGTTTTAGGATGCCTTCTTCTAAGTCCGTAGGAAGAACCAAAATCCCATCCGTTTCATCTGACGAAGAAGAAGACTCTGTCAATCCAGATGAGCCTTTGCTGACAGTACCGAGAGGCGAAATACCTCCACCTGTAGGGCCTCTGGTTATCTCTGGTAAGCGAAGGGCCCCTGCTCCGAATGAGGTTTCTCCTTGCAAGAAGAAGAAGACGGTTGGTGGTCCTGCCAGGACTTCCCACCCTGAGGTTCCTAGCAGTGAACCTGCTGTTTCCCCTGTTGGGGATGATCCTTTGATTAAAGGTTCCTCGCCTTTTAGAGAGGGAACCTCTACATTTCCGGCTGGCGGTGCCGGAGAATCTTTGCTTGAGGCTGCTGTCGCTGCTACCGCTTCAGGTAGTGGTATAAGATCGCCTTCGAGGCCGAGCAAAATAAGGATATCTTTCTCCGGATCAGTAATGGGAGAAACCCCTGCCGCGTCTATAAGTATACCCAGCGAGATTCTACCTGATGAACCTCGATTGGATCTGGGAGAGGACTCGGAAGAATATCTGCCAATGTCAGTTGGCACACCCCCTTCTCCAGGTATGACAGCTCGCTTAGCATCATTAAGAAATGATTTAGCTGAACTGGCTGCCGACGCGACATATATACCATCGGCCATGGGTAAATATCGTCTTTTATGCCTCTTTTAGAAAGATTAACATCATGTTGATATTAACTTCCTCTTGTCTCTTTTTAGGGAAAGACATCTATGGGGAGGGCAGTGTTGACGCGCCTTTTGGCTCTGTTTTAGCTCCTGCCGATGACATGGAGGTACCCGACTTCGAAGAGGAAATATTTTCGGGTGCCGGCTCGCCTGAAACAGTTCCGCTATCTCGAGAGGAGGATGAGCCTGTTGTTACGACAATACCTCCTTTGAGTATGCTAGCGACTTCGTCCATTGTTGGCGCTTCTTCTTTTGTCGCACCATCTGTTGAGGCGACAACTGTGGCAATATCGTCTACAGTCATTCCTGGAGGGGAATTTGCCGATATTGTAGCCACTCCCAGCGTCCATTCGGATCTAGCCATGCTGACTGAGCAGTATACTAGTATTTTCTACACCACCTTGAAAACGCTGATATCAATGGTGCTGGAGAAGAATCTAGGCTTCGAGGCTCTGAAGAGATCCTCCCAGTTTGCGATAGTGCCGATCAGAGGCTTCAACGACACTGGGAGAGCTGATGCTCTAGAGCAGATAGTTAATGGTTTGGAATAACCCATTAACGAATATTTGCAGCTATCTCGAGGCAGCATTGACGGTCTCGTTCAAGCTAGATATGACTCCTTAACTGCAGAGCTTGCTGGGCAAATGAAATCTCTGAACAAATTCGTCCAGGAACAGCAGCAGGAGATGGATCATGAGCGTACCGAATTGGAGTATGTCATTCCCCAGCTGACTCAGTACGAAGCCGAATATGAGGAAGAGAGCGAGGGTCCGCAGACTGAAAGATGAGCTCGCTCAAGTAGAGGCGAAGGCTCTCTCTTTGTCGGCAACCCAAGATGTGCTGAAGGATCGAATGAAGACTGCTCAGCAGAACCTGACACATGTGGGTGTCAACCACACAGGTTTTGTACGTGCTCGGTCCGAGCTATCTGCTTTGAACAATGATGCGGCAAGGTTGGAGCGGGCTCGCGCCGACGTCTTGAACTCCAGGGATGAGAGAATGGTTGCTCTGGCGCGGCAGATTTGCGACTTAACTGCTCCCCCCAAATGATGTACTTTTTGCTTTTTTATATGTAATTTTTGCTCTTTTTAGGAATGATAAAAAGACTTTATCTGACTTTGTGGACCCATCATTTTGGAATATAAATGACAGGCTAGGGTGAAAGTGATATCAGAGGTAGTATAGACGTGATATACTTTCGGTAAGCTTCAGCTGGACATATCTATTCAGAGGTTATATGGACATGATAGAATATGCTCCAACTAAAATTTGTATACAAAACACTATCAGAGGTAATATGGGCGTGATAGGTCTTGAAGTTCCAAATTAGTTAAACACATATATTCAGAGGTTATATGGACATGATAGAATATGATCCAACTAGTTTTATTTTGGAAGTAGTATTGTCAGAATGAGATCTTCACCATACTCCGTTTTGAGCAAAGGAGATTAAGCATAGTACCTCTTAAGAAATTTGCCGTTGATAGGAGCCATTAACAAGTCTCCATTAGGCTTGGCTAATCTGTAAGCGCCGTTTGAGAACGTCGTCTCTATCACATAAGGGCCTTCCCATTTGGGTTGGAATTTACCCTTACTCTTGTGAGTAATAATCATTGGCCTTCTCACAGCTAAAATTAGCTCGCCAACTTTGAACACTCTTTCCCTCACTTTTTGATTAAAAGCTTTGGAAATGCGTGCCTGGTAGAATGCAATGCGCTGTTGAGCTTGGAGGCATTTCTCGTCTAATCCTTCTAGCTCTTGAAGCCGTAGTAGGTCATTCTTTTCCTGTGTCAACTCATTAGCCACTGCTATTCTGAGTGATGGAATTTGAATTTTGATGGGAAGAACTGCTTTACTCCCGTAGACCAGCGAGAATGGGGTATAACCCGTCGGTGCTCGTACCGTTGTGCGGTAAGCCCAGAGACATTCTCCTAGCTTCTCATTCTAATCTTTTTTGTTCGAAGAGACAAACTTCTTCAGAAGTTTGATAATGGTTTTGTTGAAAGCTTCCGCCAAACCATTAGCAGCAGGATTGTATGCCGTAGAGGCCACGTTTTGTATCCGATTTTTATCGCAAAATCGATGAAATGCTTGGCTGATAAATTGAGGCCCGTTGTCATGAATTATCCTTCGGAGAATCCCAACGCGATAAATGACATGATGCTTAATGAAACTAATCACGTTAGATGTCTTTACGTCAGCAAGGGGGATTGCCTCTGCCCATTTGGAGAAATAATCCGTGATGGCTAATATGAACCGATGACCTCTAAAAGAAGACGGGTGAATAGGACCAATGATATCCATACCCCATGCTTTGAAAGGCCAAGATGCTACTGTAGGATGTAAATATTCAGAAGGTTGATGTATAAAATCTGCATGAACCTAGCAGGCTTTGCATTGTCTTGCATATTTTATTGCATCTGTGATCATAGTAGGCCAGTAATAGCCCATCCTCCTGATACGATCATGTAGCTTATGACCAGGTTGATGTGCTCCGCATGTGCCGTCGTGAGCTTCACGGATAATCCGCTGTGCTTCATCACCAGTGAGACATCGTAATAATAGTCCGTCATAAGTCCGGCGATATAGACATTGTGAAGACGCATCGAAATAGAAGCGTAATGATCGTCTTTTGACGGATACTGCTTCTTTAGGGTCTTTCGGCAAGATTCCGTATGCTACAAAATCTATAAAGGGAATTCTCCAGTCTCTCTTTGGAAGATCTACGTTCACAGCGTAGCTGTGTTCTATGTGAAAGTTATGTTTCACACAGAACAAATCTCTGTTAAGAAGGATCACTGTATTCTGCCTTCTTATAGGAATAGCTAAATCTGCAGCTAGACTGGCCAGGACATCAGCTTCCAGATTCTGAGATCGAGGCACATGCTCTAGGAAGAACCTTTTGAAAGATATGCCTATTTTGATCGTTGCTTGGTGATAAGGGATGAGGTCTTGATTCGGGACTTCATATATTCCTCTGACTTGGTTGACGATCAGCAGAGAATCACCGAAAGCTTCCAGATATTCGACGTCCAATTCTTTAGCGACTTGGAGTCCAATAAGTAGGGCATTATATTCTGCCACGTTATTAGAGCAGGGCTCGCTAAGAGAATATGCCGGATAGATGACGAGTTTATCAGGAGTATCCAGGACAATTCCTACTCCTGAAATCGCGTTCCCCCTAGGACCAGTCCTGGAGGCCCCATCGAAGAATAACTGCCATGTATCATCTTTCATTGCAGAATTATATTCTGCAACTTCGTCGAGAATGTCCTCGTATAATCTGGAGGATTTTGGAATCGGATGAGCAGCTAGGAAATCAGCCAATGCTTGGCCTTTAATGGACTTCTGGGGGACGTACACCATATCATACGGTGTTAATAACATCGCCCAAGTTGCGAGTCAAAAATTAAGAACACTTGGCTTGTTCATCAATACCCGAAGAGGATTGATCCTAGAGATGATATGAATAGTCTGGCCGGTGACATAGTGTCGCATTTTCTGAATGGCGAATATTAAGGCCAAACATTCTTTTTCCACTGGATTGTACCGGTGTTCAGCTCCAACCATCATCCTGCTTAAATAGTAGATAGCCTGTTCATGACCCTCATCGTTCTTCTGTGCGAGGAGAGCTCCCAGAGAATGATCCATCGCTCGAACATACAGCAAGAATGGTCTTCCTATGACGGGAGGTACTAGAACTGGAGGATTAGTGAGGTAGCGTTTGATATCATTAAACGCTTGCTAACAGGCTTCGTCCCATACGAAGGATACACCTTTCTTTATGAGACGAGAAAAAGGCTGACATCTCCCTGAGAGGTTGGATATGAATCTCCGGATGTAAGCCAGACGACCTTGAAATTCCCTGAGTTCCCTCAAATTGCAGGGTGGTCGCATTTCTAAGATGGCCTTGACTTTATCGGGGTCCACTTGAATGCCTTTGGCGGTTATGACAAATCCTAGGAACTTGCCACTTGATACACCCAGAAAGGACTTTGTAGGATTCATTTTGAGTTGATGTTGGCGCATCAACTCAAACACTGTCTTCAGGTCTTGGATGTGATTAGCCTTGAGGCGGCTTTTGACAGCGATATCGTCTACGTAACACTCCACCGTTTTGCGTAAATGCTCGTGGAATATGTTACTCATGGCTCGCTGATAGGTAGCCCCGACATTCTTCAATCCGAAGGGCATGACTGTGTAGCAATATACCCCCAGTGGTGTACGGAAGGCAGTATGCTTTTCGTCTTCAGGATGCATCTTGATTTGGTTATACCCTGAAAATCCGTCCATGAAAGACATGCGTTCAAAATCGTATGTGTTATCGATCATGACGTCTGTGATGGGAAGAGGGAATTCATCCTTGGGACAAGCCGCATTGAGATCTCGGAAGTCGATACAAACGCGAACTTTCCTACTTTTCTTCATGACTGGGACAACATTGGCGACCCAATCAGGATGTTGCTCTTCACGGATGAACCCGCAGGCTATCAACTTTTTGATTTCAGCTTCAATGGTGTCCATCATATCTGGGCGGAACCGGCGTTGATGTTGCTTCACAGGCTTCGAATTGGGTAATATGTTGAGCTTATGAGTAGCCACCTTTGGATCAAGACCTGGCATGTCCTCATAATTCCACGCAAAGACGTCGATATATTTTTTTATCAGCTGGATCATTTCTTCTCTTTCTGCTGGGGAAAGATTGTTACTGATAAATATTGGTTTTGGTGTTATTTTATCTCCCACGTCAATTTGGATAACTTTATCTTCAGTGGGAGGTACTCTCTGCTCGAACCGGAGTTTCCATTGCGTATCAATTTGCTGAGCCCAAGAGTCATTCTCAAATGGTTCAGATTCTTGTTCGTCTGCTTCGAAGGAATCCGCAAATACCATATTGATTGATAATGCTCGTTCGAGATCATCATATAATGAGCCGGAGGACGGTGAGCCATTTTGAGAAGAGGAAGAGGTATCCTCATTTGACTCCGAAATTGCAAGGGAGGTAGTATACCCTAACCCAAAATGAGTTCGTTGACAGTAGGGATCACCGTGCAATAGCATTCACCTGGTTCAAGTTTTAGGTCATAACCCATACTTTGCATAATCTTTAAAGCTTGCGGGCTGTATCTGTGGACCTATATTTTACCAGCATCGTCTTTAGGAGAATCTTCTTGTATAGTCGGTTTATTGCGCATGCGACCGAAGACTATTGAATACTGACCGCTGCAAGTAGGCGGGACAATGAAGATAGATTCCTTATGTGGTCCATATGTCATGATGACATTAGATGGTGACGCCACTTCCCACACATACGGATGATAGGAATCTATAGCTTTCAAGAATCTTTGTGCTATAGGTTCTATATCGTCATGGGGAGATAATTCCTGATTCGGAATTTGAGCGTCAATGTACTGGAAAAGAGGATCTTTATTATCATCAGAAACCACGTTCCTGGTTGTATTTACATCAATCGGCTGCTTGTTACGTCAAAGGTTGATGACCAAGGGTGGAGGCTTCTGGTTCAAAGTGATCACTAGAGGATCACTTTCTTTTCCTGACCTGGTTTTGTTCAGGTGGATAGTCATGGGCTCCATGGCTTTCGGACGAGTAGTTCGCCCTTTCACCTTGATTGACAGAGGTTGTTTGGCAGAGGGTTCTTCTGGCTCCCAGTGGGATTCCTCCTCTACATTGCTTGACACCTCCTCCATGTAGTCTTGGGTGTACAACATGGCATCAGAGTAGTAGGATTCTACTCCTTTAAACGGGTTAAGGTCAGCAAACTCCGTTTGTACTGTTCCTTGGGCATCTACATATTTAAAGCATTGATGTAGAGTCGAAGGAACGATGTTGTGGTCATGGAACCATGGTCTGCCCAGCAAAATATTGTAGGACACCTCTGAATCAATGACATAACATGTAGCCACTAATCTGAGGTCGCCAATCTAGATCCTCAGGCGAATCTTCCCCAACGGCTTACTCTTTCTGGCGTTGAAACCCACGATTGTAGTGGTGGTGTAAACCAATTCGCTGATAGGAATCCTCAGCGGTATGAGCAAACTATGAGGAATGATGCTGATTGATGATCCCGGATCTATGTGAATCTGGTCAACCTCCATGGAACCGACATATCCGGTGTAATAGAGGGGTCTGTCATGCTTGTTGTGTTTCAACAGTATGTCATCTTGGGTGAAAGTGATATTCGGGACCACCTCCATCACACTATGGCATTGAGGACATGCCACAGGTTCTTCATCAGGGGACTTGAGCTGGGTCAAGTATGCATCCGCCTGCATTAATACTTCACTCAGGGCTTGACGAGTGTCTTTAGAGAGCCTGGGTAATTCAAAAATGGACAATCTGGCTGGTGTATGAGCCAACTGGGCCAAGATGTCAAAGTTATACGGCTTCTCTAAACCTTTGCTTTGAATATTCTTCAAAGGTTTGTCAAAGCGTACTTCCTTTTGCTTCTCCTTGTCCGTCGAAGTTGGTCTCAAAGGACCGGCCTCTGGTATGACGGGTTCCGGTTCTGAAGGCTTGGCAGTTAAAGCGTCGGCCGATGCTTCTTCCTGACTTCCTCTATAGTCCTTGAGGTAGGCTTTCCCTGAACGGGTTCTAGTAGCCAAAACCTCATCATCTGATGTCGAGTGTACCGTAAGCATGTGACATGGTTTACGCTTCGAGTTCTTCTTAGACTTAGCCTTAGCAGCTTGAGTCTCTTCCTCGATCTCTGACACTAGATCTGGATGAACCCACATAATCTCGCCCCGCTGGGTAGTTAGGGGTACCAGGTCGTGATTTTGACCCCTGGCTGGAGGAAGATTAACGATATTCATCGTTGTCCGGGAAATAGGTACAATACCATCAGGAACTTCTTGGGGAGGCAGATTGCCAAATTGCAGAGAGATCATGTTGGCTGTGACCGTCTTCTCGCTGTTGCGCAGAGTGATGGCCTTAGCATCGATCAGCTCCTGGATCTTCCTCTTCAGTACATAACATGCCTTTGTAGGGTGGTGTATGTATCTATGGAAGATGCAGTACTTGGGGTTATTAGTACTACCGACTTTATTAGGCCATTTTACCTCTGGGGGGTAATCTTGCCGCTTTTGACGAGACACTCGAATATGCTCGGAATATCGTCGTCGTCGAAAGAGTACACTTCAATGGGCCTAGAAGTTCTAGGTTTCGTCTGTGTGGTTGCCGCAGTATTTTGTCTGGACGTATTGATCACCAGAGCTTCTTTTCCTTTGGAACCACGAGGATGGTCGCTGTTGGAGGATGACTTCTTGCCTCTATCAGAGGTAGATATCATAATTCCATTATCACACGCCTTCCTACTATTGTCTTCAGCAGCTACCGCTGAGATGATGAACGAGGCCTAATCATGGAACTGATATGGTCCTGTGAATACTGAGATCACTGGAAGAAGATTCTTACTGCAAATGTCCACCATTGCTGAGTCTGGAACTCCAGGAGGCATTTGCAAAGTGGCTTGACAAAAACGTTCGATGAAAGTGCGAACGCTCTCTTTTTCCTTCTGTTTTACTTCGATGAGAGAGGACATAGACATGTCCATTCTTCCTTCGTAGAATCGTACGAAGAACAAAGTCTTGAAATCTTCAAAGAAAGTAATACAGTTGTCCGCAAGACTACGGTACCACTGATAAGCCACTCCCGAGAGACAGCCTTTGAACACTCAGGTGAGGAGAGTGTCATTCCCTTGTAACAACACTGTCATCATACTGAAGTAGTTCATGTATTGGCTCGGTGATGTCTTTCCCTCAAACAAAGCCATAGTCTGTGGTTTATATTTAGGAGAAAAAGGGACCTCGCCCCAGATAGCTGGGTACGGCTGGTTGATTCCCAATTTTTTGAGCTGATCTTTGTGCTTCAAAGCATCAAATTGGGCTTTCAATTCTCGTACTGCCTGCATTGGGTCTTCAGCAGGTGGAAGGACCGCAGAGTGGTGAGAGATCGGTTGTATTGCAACTTCAACAGGAGGCAATACATTCTCCGAGTTAGGAAGTGGAGGAGCTGCTGATTCTTGATCTAGAACAGGCTACTTGTTCGCGTTGGATGGTGGTAAGTCCACCCCGACACATATTTGAGTCGGAGGGACCGATGCTTGAGCTATAGCAGTTGTGTGTTGAGTCAGCATCATCTGGTGCATATTCTCCATCATGGACTGTATCTCCTTCAGAGATGTCTCCAACACAGCGATGCGTTGCTCAGTGCTTCCTGATGGGGAAGCTTCTTCACGTTCATCTCCAATGGCATAGACTCTCATTTCTCTGGATGTCATTGAAGGGCTAGTATAGGTCTCTGTAGAGAACGACTCTATACTTTCAGCATCTGATTCGGGAAACTGGCGACCCCCAGTGTCAGAATCAGAAGAGTACAAAGCCGGTTGTCGCGACCTCGAACGAGTGTTTCGGAATACCCCAGCTTCAGTGTTCTTAAGGAGCTTATCGAATCTCCTTTGGCTTGGAGTTCTAGAGGGATTACGTCTTGAATTTGACCTTCCTTTGGGAACGTGTGAAGTCATGTTCACTGATGCAAATGTAGGCTCTTCTTCCTATAAAGGCACAGAGTAATTCAACCGGTCAAAAATCGACCGTTTTGCTTCAGAACAACAATAATTAACTACAATTTTATGACTATTACAACAGTGCTCCCTAGGGGGTGTAATAGATATGCTGGAAGATCCCCTATCTTTGTGCTTCTGAATCAGATATTCACACAAGTCAGGAGGATTTACAGAAGAAGAAAAAGAAGATGATGGCTTATTCCTCTTGTTTACATCAGTTGGAATACGGATATTGGGAATCCCAAGTCTTTTTCCGCCATAGGAATATAGCAGCCCCGCCACATGGGCCGCACATGATCCATAAGGAGCGTATCTGTCCACCAACAGAGTCTTCTTTACGCTGAGGGGCTTAACCTGGCGTAATTTGGAGCCCTGCTCAGGCTGGCGTAAAACTGAGGAAGTCCTCAATCGGCCATCAGCTTCTCGCGTAATCTGGAGAGCGGGTAGATTCTTCTCTTGCTGGCGTAAAGGCCGAGAAGTTGAGAAGTTCGCCACCTGTTTTCCCTTGCGTAGATTGCAGGGACCATCTACTTTTCTATGGAGAATAGATGCATTTTTATGCGCGAAGCACTTTTGAAATTTCTGATTTGGCGCTAAGGCCTTGTCAGAAACTACGTCTGCCCCGCCAGGGA
The DNA here is from genome assembly GCA_036927795.1 of Iris macrosiphon. Taxonomy (NCBI): domain Eukaryota; kingdom Viridiplantae; phylum Streptophyta; class Magnoliopsida; order Asparagales; family Iridaceae; genus Iris; species Iris macrosiphon. Next base: position 101,680,140 of record JAYESA010000020.1, on the reverse strand, counting down.
TAGGAGACGAGTTTTTATGCGCAGAGCACGAAGTAGACTTCTGGACTAGCACTGAGGCATTGCCAGAAGCTTTATCTATTCCGTCAGTGACGGGAGACAGAGTTTTACGCGCAGAGCGCAGAGTAGACTTCTGGACTAGCATTGAAGCATTGCCTGAAGTATTGTCTGCCATGTCACAGACGGGAGACAGATTTTTATGCGCAGAGCGCGGAGGTTGCGAAGCTACAACCTTGCTGGTCGGAGAAGCCAGAGAGTCGGCAGGAATGGTAGGGAATGTCCGGGGCATCCAGACCATACGCAATTTCCTGTTGTCTTGAACAGAGAGAGAGTGAGAGCTACCCCCTGCTCGAAGCATGTCTTCGTAGGCGGACTGGTCGAACTGGACGACCAAGGTCTTCTTTGTGGATCCTACTGATGCTTTATCGTGTTGAGCAATTGCTTTCTCGTCAGATGAGAAAGATGTCCCCAGCATAGTTGACATCTTGTGTTTGATAATAAACGAAAGAAATAAAACTAGGTTTATACAAAACCCTTTCTTAGGTTTACAAACAAGAAATACTATTAACCCTATACGAGGATGTCAAGTACAATTTTTTTTAATCTGGGTAAATATTGCTATAGGAGTCTGATCTGCAGTCGATCACTTTGTCCCTTGGACCACACGATGATGAAGAAGTACCGTAGAAGAAGGAGATGCTTCGAAGATTGCAAGAGGTAGTGGATGCTCGATGCCAAAATCGTTGATCACTACTCTTCATCTGAGATCTTGACTTTTTGTCTCTTCGACCTCTCTTCAAAATTTTGACCTTCGATCTTAATTCTTCGATCCTGGACCTCTGTCAATAGAGGTCTCTATTTATAGGATTTTAGTGACAGTAACCGTCCAGTCGGCATAGAAGCCGGACAGTGGAGAGTGTGGCACTTTTTATGCGGCGGTTATAATAACTGCCACCCACGTATGAATGATCTTCTGAATCTGCATGTGACGCGTGTCCCATGATGAGAAAATGCGTATAACTGCTGCGAAGATCACGGCATGCAAGCCACGTAGGTAACTGCCCCTTGCGTAGAAAAGGTTCGCGTAGAAGGCAATAACTATCACCATGGCGTAGAAGCCAAATAGTTGTCAGGTTGGCGTAGAAGCCTTGTAGGCGTAGAAGCCAAAAAGGCGTAGAAGCCTTGTAGGCGTAGAAGCCTGATGCTGCATGGATAGATAGCTAGCGTAAAAGATAGCTGATCCTTCTTCCTTGACTGAGGCCTTGAGCGTATTCTGGACAAAATAGCCTTCTCACGCACAAATACAAATATAGCCTGAGTTGGCGTATTTCAAGGAGATAGCGTACAGCGTGCTCCTTATAGCTGAAAATAGCCCGGTGGCATATTCTAAGGAGATAGCGTACAGCGTGCTCCTATAGCTGAAAATAGCTTGATTACGTAATGTGCAGGGGTGATGATGTAGACGTATTAACCGTAATTATGGCTTGCCCAGTCTTTGGAAATATAATCAAATCTCGTGCATTAAATACAGAGATCTTCCATCATTAAATGCAGAGGCGTGTCTCAAACTCTGTACGAAGATCTGCCACCATTCTGAGCATTAAATGTAGAGACGTACCTCGAGCTCTATACGAAGAGCAGCTTTTGACGTGGCAGTTCGTTTTGTCTTCTGCTGAGCGTAAAAGCTCACGTCTGCCTGTGTAAAACTAGGCAGCGTATTCCCTTGTATACGTAAAAGCACCTTTCTATCAGGGAAACGTCACTAAACGACGGTTTGGGTCCCTGTGCCGTACCATCATTACAGCCGTCGTTTGGATAGTTGTGCAGTACTCGTTGTCAGGAGTCAGGTTCACTGCATGATTTGACAGATTCACTCAGAGAATACGAAGCGTTCCTCGTATGACTCCCCACTGTATTAAAAGTGAGTAGGTTTTATGCCATAGTGGCGATGTAACAATCTTCTACGCTGAAGCAGCCTAGAAATACTGCTTTATGCGGGTTGTCCTGGAGCTTATATTTTACGTTGTACTAGCGACAAAGCTCTGTTATACGCCGATAGCTCTGAAGTTATATTTTATGCATCCCAGCCCTAAAATGCTGCGTATAATTCTACAGCGTATTTTTTATGCTTCTACAATCAACGTTGTCCATTTGCTGCAGCGGGCTGGACGCACGAGGCAGTCTTATATAGCTTTCCATCAAGGGCCCGTGTAATGGCTAACGGTTCCTGCTGACGGTCAGCTAACTAGACAGTTTCTTAAGCCTGATGACCTCATACTGCCCTAGGCTTCTTTGACTTACCACCGGCAGGTGCATATTACAAAGAGTCCAGGTTTGGGTTTTCTCCATTCTCAGCGAGTCGCATAGGATCTGCGTCGCAGGAGATACGATCAAAAATAGATGTTCTGTTGCTGTCGGGACCTCATGCGGACGTCTGCCTACGGTTGTGAGCTAGTGCCGCCTGGTTAGTCTTTTGCGGCCTCCTTTTTGGCCGTATAGAAGTTGTCGTAATCCCAGAACGTCTAGCATCGTAGTATTTTCTTTTGCCAGAGTCTGGGTGTCAAGCAGTTTTTGCGTCAAACGGGGCTGCCGCATGGACGTGGATGTCCTGGGTGTTTGCCTGACGACCAACATCAGCAACAAAGCGAGATACGGGAAGCGTATGATCCATAGTTGGGCGAGGCATAGTGGCCGTTGCTACCCACGTCATGCGGGTCTTCTTGGGGTTGGCTAGCCTTGGTGAAGTTCTAACACTTCCTTCCAAGAGCATTTCCTAGAACGCTTAATGGTCGAAGCAAACTACCAGCATCTTTTGTGTTGAGCCGAGCTTAGCCGCATCGGACCATGTTACCAACTTCTCATCAGAGGAGAAGGTAGTCCCCAACAGAGTCGCCATCTTGTTTGCCATTAAATACGAAAGTTTGGAAAGAAACTTAATTTAATTGAACAAACTAAAGAGAGTATATAGAGGAGTCCTGAACAGACAGTCTAAGTATAAATTTTATCTTCTGGGGTGATAGTGGAGGGTAAGGAGTGTAGCAACTCTCTTTACTCTGTTGACGATCCGATGTGGACGATCCGACGGTGTGGTACCCTGCTATTTATAGTCATCCCTGGGCACGCATATGATGGGCAACATGGATGCTGGAGGATGCCACGTGCCTCTTCTAGATATGGTGCAGCTGTAACCGTGAGCAGGTCGAGCTACCACATAGGCGCTCGTTAGGTTTTTTGTTTGCTGAAGATCTGGGTGGTTCTCATCCTTTGTGGAAGTAACTTGGTCAGCTTGACACATAGTCCGCACTTGGTTGGAGAGAATCACTCTTGTCGAAAAAGCAAGATTTGGTCTTCATATAGTCTAAAATACATTTTGGACAGAGATGCATGGGAAGCAAAGAGTTTGGGACGCATGGGGCCAGAGACTCATGGACCACATGGAGTCTGGGACGTAAGGGACCAGAGATATATGGAACGCATGGAGTCTGGGACGCATGAGGCCAGAGACGCATTGATCCATAGAGTCTGGGATACATGGGGTCAGTTGTGTTGTACACATGATGTTGCACATCCATCGAGAGTGAAGTTCTGTGCTGTCGTAAGACTTCTGTCGTTTAGTGTGTTCACGTCTTTTGAGACAATTAGAAAATTCTTTTCGTCAGGATTTTGTGTCAGAGACTATCATGCTGACAGGATGCCACGTTTGGTCTTTCTACGGTCAAGCTGCTTTGGCTGATTGGGGACGCATAGATATCATCTTTTGGGGCAGCAGGATGACTCTGTGGCCTGATTTGAGCCTCCTTTTGGGGGCGCATGGCTGTTGGACGCATGAATGCGTGCTGCCAAGCTGACATTTTTTTAGGCTTGGCTCAACAATTTTGGGGAGCTTAACCGCCTTCTTGCAGACTTCTTGGGAACTTAACTGTTTGTTTCATGCAGACTATTAGGAAGCCAAACCATCAAATTCATCCTTTCTAGGTTCATCATTACAATTATTATTGTCACGTGAACCATCGCTTTCTTTTATAAATACCACTATCGTGGTCCGTCGTGTCCCATTTCGTAAAACATGTTGTCCAAGGAAGATTCTAGTTGGGAACTCTGGCCACCCGCCTTGCTTCATCGTCGTCTCATCCCTGCTATGTCTTAGTTCTCGAGTATCGGAGGGTCCAGACTTGGAGGGTCTCATGTGGGACGAGCTTTCGGTTCTCCGCCAGTTGTCATGACATTTCTGCCTGGACGGAGGGCATGGGATGAGTGTGAGTTGTCTGCTACTGAAAGATTTTTGTCCTCATTGGCGTTATCTTTGGAGGCTCTTGCTCGGCCTCTAGAGTCCAATCCAAACTTTTCCTTGCTTCCCATAACTCCAAAGAAGAGGTGGATGTTGGAATGGAAGGAGGGAGTGCACCGCCAGTTTCATCATGCGGGCATACGTTCGCTCCCGGGTGTTACGGATGTGCTTCGTGAGGCTTGCGGCTCTTTTGACTGATCGTGTCTTCCTTTTCTTGTTTTTTATTTTGTATGGGCCTCGATGGCTACATGTTGTAACTCCCCTTTGCAAAATGAATTTTTTATTTTGTTTTGGGTGATATTTCTTTTATGCTGCCTCCATATTGTAAGGATGATCAGGCCGCATGAGGGCTGCCTATGTGGTTGGCTATTCTGGTCGCATAGGCCCGGTGCGGCCCTATAAGACGTACTTTCATATTGGGGGCGCATTAGCACTTATGCGATCTTCATAATTTTCATGCTTCTATATGAGCGATGCCCCCAAGAAACACGAACTAATCTGATAGTCCGGTTCTTGAGAACCTTTTCTCTCTGGTCCAAAATAGACACGGGCCTCTCCTCATATGATAGGTCGGTACCAACGACCAACAAAAAATAATCCAGGATTTGGCTCGGGTCTGGAATATACATGTGCAACTAAGATATGTGAAAGATGTCATGTACCTCATGAAGTGATGGTGGAAGAGCTAGGCAATAAGATACCTTTCTAACTAGCTCGAGAATATCGAACGGGCGTATATATCTGGGACTAAGCTTTCACCGTACACCAAATATGATAACTCCATGAGTAGGTAAAATCCTCATAAATACATAGTCGTCGACAGAGAACTCAAGATAACGACAGTGTTGATCTGCCTAATGACTCTAGCGATCCTGCTCCACTCTGAGATGCTCTCTGATCTACCTGATCACTCCAACCGACTATGCAATTATCTTTGGACCAAGCATCTGCCTCTCGCCAATGTCATCCTAAGCTAATGTTGATCTGCATCTCCTACCATACAAAGCCTCGAAGGGTTCCATCCGAATGCTCACCTGGAAGCTGTTATTATAGTAGAACTCTACTAAATGCAAGTGATCCTCCCTAGATCCATCGAAGTAAAGTATACAAGCTTGAAGCTGTAACCTCCGATTTTCAAATTTCCGAAATAATTAGATTTTTAAATATCAAGTTTATAAAATATTTTTTCCTTGAATTTTTAGTATTTGATTTTTAACAATGTTTGATTTTAGAAGATGATTTAAAATCTTTTATAAAAAAAATCATTTTTCTAAATGTCGATTTATTATAAATTAAATAGATAAATAATGATATATATATATATATTTCTCTAGCTTCAAATATTTATTGGCTTAAAATCATAAAATTATTGTTTAATAAAATTATTTGAAGGACTAGTTGTTTTCATAATAAATTTTTATATCCATTTGGGATAGTAAATAAATAAATTACATACTTTCTAAGGTTTTGAGATATGGGTTTAATTAGTAGTTAATTGGAAATCGGTTAGCCTTGGAAGCCTCTTAAAATATTTCCTTAAATTATATCTTTTTCTTTTAAAAATTTTACAAGTTTGCCATCTCCCATTCACACCCTCATTTCCCACATGAAAAAGAAAAATCATTCATATCTAATCTTGGCCATTCATTATTCGGGCCAATCCTCACCCTTTATCCCACACCCTCTCTCCCTATTTAAAGTCTCTCACCCACCATTCCCAAGAAACCCTAATCCCCAGAATTATTAGCCAGCCCTCACAAATTCCCACAAGCCATCACCATTGTTTTGTGTGCTCGTGTCCGTGTGTCCAGCATTACCGTGTCAGCCGTGTTGGCCTCGGGTCCGACCCCGGGTGTCCTATCGTATCCATTCATTCTTCTGTGTCCAGTTATTACAATATTACAAATTTTCGTGTCCGACACCATCTGGACACAACCACCACTGTGCAGTACATCACCCCTGTGTCCAACACCCGGACACGTCCGCCCCCACACTACCGTACATCACCCATCGTGTCCAGCCTCGGACACGATCCACCCGACTCATATAGAGCAAACCCTAACCCTAGATCTAAACGTCGTCGAGCTCCGCTGTCGCCGCCGAGTTCGACCGCCGCCACAGCAGATCCGTCGAGCCGAGCTTCGCCGCCGCCTCGAGCCGAGCACCCGCCGCATCCTCTATACGAGCGCCTGTGGCCGCCGCCACAGCAGATCTGCCGCCGAGCTTCGACCATCGACCACCGCGTGACCCGGCGGACTTCCCCGCGCCGACGCCGAGAGCCATGTGAGCCTCCCCTTTCTCTGTTTTAGATTTCTCAGTGATGGGAGTGAGTTAAGGGATTAGGTTAGTATGTAATATTAGTTTAGTTATATAATTAATCAGTTAAGTTAATTTCTTAATCAGTTAGTTAGTATGTAATTGGTTTAGTAATAAATGTAATTAGTTTAGTAATTTCATATAATTAGTTTAGTTAAATTAGAATATAATTAGTTTTATTGTTTATAATGTATGATTTTAGTTATTTATTATGTGTAAAAATTTGGTTATATTAATATGTAATTAGTTAGTTTTATGTAATTAGTAGTGGTGTAATAATTATAAAGGTTTTTGATTATGTAAAAATATAATAATTTTTGGTTTATATTATTAATTAAGAAATAGTTTCAATAATAAAATTTGTTCAAAATTTGTTTATTTGGACGGGTAACCGAATTTACCATAGATATAAAAATATAGTGGCTTTTACGTAAATTCTAAATTTTATAAATAAACTTTTAATTGTAATTATTGTTCAAAATAATTTCAAAATGATTTTTATAAACTAAGGTGTTACCTTAATAACAAATAAACGACCCTTTCTCTTATTAGCTAAACTTGTTAACCCCGTATGTTTTCTCTATGTATTGCGGGCCTGGTGTCCTTATCTCGATTTTTGTGCCGAACTCCGATCTTGGACTTCTTTATATAGTTTCTAGCTATTTGGACTGCTCCGGACTCATTGGAACTAACTGCTACTTCATTTGGGATCACCTTGAGAAGTGTGGCATTATATACATTCTCTGATTAGTTAATATATATATATATATAATATTTGATTGATATATATACAAATATGTATTTTGGTATATAAATATATATTTATATACATCTATTTAGTGTATATACACATATACGTATTTTGTACAATTACTAATAGACACTTATATATATATTATATACGTTTTTTTTGGTATATACTCTGAGTGTAAATGTGTATTATATACGTATCCCTACTAGATGACCCTAGTTGACTAGAGCCATGCCTGGCATAGCCCTGAGGCCAGGGTATTTCTATTGTGTGTTAGTGTAGCATCTGATACAAGTGATATTATTATATGTTTATAGGACTGTCGGATTCTCCAGACGATACTCTGGGACAGGACATTGGTATTGACAACTAAGGACCCAAGGCGAGTACATTCTCTGATTAGTTTCTTATTTATGATATTCCCTATGTTCTTTGTATCTAGTGTAAATATCCATACTTTCGACACGCTGGTTACACGGATTGGTATACACGGATCTCGTCATGAGATGTTATTCCTTTTTCATGGTGTAGCTTGTACAAGACTTGTTTCCTTGTTATCTTGTGCATGTACAGACACTGATTTCCGGGGAGACTTGCTACCTCCCTAGGGAATCCCGTGCCATAGCGTACCATGATTGGATCTACTATACCAGTCGGGGGTGGAGAGTATTTTAGTATAGATATGTGATCATACCCAACTCTACATGCATCATAGCTCACCCCACATCTCACGTCGGGTGCTGCCTGACCATTTACATGCTTCATAGCTGTTACGTGTGATTAGCCTGACCTCTACATGCATCATAGCTAACCAACGGTTAGCCTGACCTCACATGAATCATAGCTAATCAGATGTAACCAGCCTGATCAAGTTCCCAAGCCGATCACATATTAAAGCTAGTACTCACACACTTAGTCATAGGATTTTTGCTCATTGACATATTATTCTTTTCCTGCATTTACTTACAGTATTTCCAGTATTTCTTTTATTGTACATTTCCCGTATATTTCCATCTAGAACTGCTACATAGTTTATATCATTAATAAAGAACTGCTATTTAGAGATGTACTTTGTTCCTTCCTGACTGGAAAATATTTTTCCAGACTGTGACCTTAGTGGACTTGTTTCTGACACTTGGGGATTGGATGTTACTGATTGCAGGTATGATTATTCTGTCGTTAGACTTGTCTTGTATTTCTTTGTTTGCCTTGATATCTCATCGTGCTTTAGTTTAGGTGATTGAGTATTTCTAACATTATTTTATGATATCCACGTCTCCTTATGGAGTTGGGCATTTACGTGAGTTTGATTAGTTAGTTACAGGACCTAGACAGCGTTCTACCGCCGATGCTGCGGCGTAGGCTGGACGTACCCACGCACTCGTGCCCCTAAACCGGGTGCGGGTCGTGACACGTTTTTAGTGGTGGCCCATGCAGGTCAGACTTTGCTAGTTGTGCGATGTCGTAGTAGTGCGACGTCATAGTTGTACTACTATGTGCCTGCTATAGAATATAGGACATAGGATACTAGGATAAGAGAAGATACTCAATCACAAAATCTTGAGAGATTCCTGGGACAACCCTTGAGAATCTCATTATAAATTCCAATTTAAATCCTTCCCCCTTGTTTTCGTCCGTTCTCACTTGTTGATATTGAGTTTGATTCTTGTTGACCAGTTGTTAAATTTAATTCTTGGTATCGTTGTTGAGTTTTGATTTCATATCGAGATGAATTTTACGGACTAAACCTTACGATATCATCTGATGACATATATTGATGAGGACAGTAAGAAAGGTAAAACGTCTACTTTGGTTATGGAACCTAGAATTTATCGCAGCCATATTAGCTGCCATGGCAAAAACGTGGAAACCTGACTTCGGATGTACATATCTTAGTTATGAATTTAGAGTTCTCGCAGCCATACCGGTTGGCGTGGCGAAGATTCTAGATGACATGATTATAGAGTTGCATACCTTAGTTACGGAACCTGTCGTTTATCGCATTATGCTTACTGGCGTGGCGAGGATTCTGAGTGTCATAATTTCTGACAGACGTGTATGATTATCAGGTTGTATCTTAAAATGGTTCTTAAAGTATCATCTCAAGACTTATCTATTTCTGTTATTCCAGGACTTTGTTCCATCGCTTCTTTTCTTTACTAGCAGTAAAGATACCTTCAGTCCTTGATCCAGTTCCTTTTGAGCTTATTTTCTTTGAGGATTCCTTGTTAGTATGATAACTAGTGACTTATAATTTTGTTTGTTTCTTGTATTAGTGTTGACTGAGTATGACTTGTGAGTTTGTAAGTGTTTCTTAGTTGGACATGTGAGCAGTAGGCATTAATCTAGAGATACCCATAGCATAGTACCTTGTAGCAATAGTTCTACGATAGGTGTTATTATAATTAGTATAGGTACTATAGAAAGAGGAGTAAGGATATCAGTGAAGATTCCAAGAGTAAGTATCAGAATCAGCATGCTAGTCCTGGATAGTCATTAAATTATGTAATTGGATGATCTATGTAAATAATTAAGTATCAAGGAATTGTGTTAAAGATTAATGGAGCATAATGTTCAATTTGATGATTGATACTGGGTGTGTTAAGAGTAAAGGAATGTATATGCATAAAGGTTTAATGAGACGTCATAAATAGAGAAATATCAAGATTGGTAATAAAAGTTGTGAAATATATCACAGATTAGTTTAACAGGATGTTAAAGGTTTAAGAGATATGCTTATACATCAATCGAGATAAGGAACCATATGCCAGCCCTTGGGATTGAAGTAAAGCATGGGTATTATAGAAAGTGCAAGTGATCGTGAGTTGTAATAAGTTTGATGAGATCATCCATTAATGAAGCTAGTGATATAATACCAAGAGTGCTAATGGTCCTATATCGAGGATTAGTCGAGAATGACGCTAATAACAGTAAACACTCTGTGTGATGATAATTAGATGATATACCAGTTGACATAAATTGAGATCATGAAAGAAAATACAGGTGATGATAACTGTGATCATTGGAGATAATAGTGCAAGTGATTCAGGCAGTACAATTTTAGTACACAATTATAGATGCTAGATGCATTGAGTGCAACTTGAGTATCAGAGACCATGAGCACTGATATGTATATTTGTGGATTTATGAATTAAAAAAAAGTAGAAATAAAATTTTATTTTAAGAATAATTGAGGAGTTGAGATTATGTCATTAAATTTTTGAGGATTTCAATTATTGATTCAGTAAACATGGTCAAGACTACAAAGATTTTAGAAGTGATTAAAATTTTATTTCGATGTTGAGTATCTGACTTTGAGGAGGCATATACATTTATTTTTAAGTTGATCGAGAAGTTAAACCTTGACAATTATTTTGAGGATTAATTTTATGGTAGATGAGAGATATAAATATTAATATATGAGTAGATGATATACATGTGTAAGGATCTGATAACTTGAGCATGATTAAGATGGCACCGCAGACTGACATGGGTGTCCATCTAAGGTTGTATTGGAAAGAGCAGTACTTAGTATGGTGTTATACTTGGTGTGCATTGGAGTGATGAGAACAAATAGTGTGGACAATTGTAGTAGGAACGAGAACTGACAGAGAATGTGGTACTAAAGAGGTAGAGGTATCAAACTTAGATGCATTATTGAACCATGGTTATATTAGAGAATCTTGGTATCAGATTAAGTATTAATAAGCAGGTGTATGCAATACGGATATATTCATGGATCTTGTGGATGAATGATTAGTTGATATGGGTACCAGTGTACATGAATAGGAATTAGTTAGTAAATGTGCCAGAGTTAAGAGTATGTTAGAGATAGGAGATAATGCAAGTAATATATTAGCAGGTTCTTCTTTTTCTTTCCTAATGTTTCCCGTCTCTTGATTGATTGATTTCCCTAGTGCTGTAGTTCGTATTCATGATTTTCTTGTTAGAATATAGCTAGTAGTGCACCCTGACAGAGACTGCAGTACCATGACAAAAGATACATGACCTATATATTTTCTTAAATTGCATGGCTGTAGGTAGAATTTTCTTAAACCATGATCATTAGGGTTTGACCATAGCAAAGATCTATAACAAGGTTATGACTGACAAAAGAGACAAGAGGATAAAATTGTGGATGAGCATTAATTTAAATAAAGAATTTAAGGGTTGTTATAACAGAGTTGATGGATCATTGATTGTACGAAAATTGAGGTATGATTGAAATTCGAGGATAAACATTAACTTAAATAGAGAGTTAAGGAATTCACAGGGCAAAATTGAGGATTTAATGATTTTAGGAAGGTCTTTATATGATTAAATTGGTTATTAAAATTTAAGAAAATTAGGAAAATTATCATTATATCTATTTGATTGCAAAATAGGAATTTAAAATTTTATATTACGAATGTTGCATTTGAAGATTCCGTAAGTATCGCATTATTGAGTATTTTGAGGAAAAATAAAATCGTTAATGGAATAGTGTCGAATTCAATTCTCGGGATGAGAATTTAGATTTGAATAAGCATCAATTGAATTTGAGTTAGAGGAGTAAGATGATTGATGGATTAGTGTTTAAAATTTAAATTTTGGGATACGATTTTTATAAATATGCATTGTTTGGAATTCAATTGGAGGATTGGATATTAAAATCCTGGAGTATTTAGATACGAACTTAAAATTTTTGGAGGAGATTATGACAAAAAGGGGATTTGATTTTAAACTTGAAGATTTTCAGGAATATGATGTTATATAATTTTTGAAAGGTTGTGAAATAACAATATGGATTTACTTCATGATTATTGGTTTGAAATTTAAATTTTGATAGAAATAATATGATGAGTAAAGGCAATTATTGAGAACCTTAAATTTCGAGGACAAAATTTTTCTAAGGTGGATAGACTTGTAACCTCCGATTTCCAAATTTCCGAAATAATTAAATTTTTAAATATCAAGTTTAAAAAATATTTTCTCCTTGAATTTTTAGTATTTGATTTTTAACAATGTTTAATTTTAGAAGATGATTTAAAATATTTTATAAAAAAAATCATTTTCCTAAATGTCGATTTATTATAAATTAAATAGATAAATAATGATATATATATATATATATATATATATATATTTCTCTAGCTTCAAATATTTATTGGCTTGAAATCATAAAATTATTGTTTAATAAAATTATTTGAAGGACTAGTTGTTTTCATAATAAATTTTCATATCCATTTGGGATAGTAAATAAATAAATTACATACTTTCTAAGGTTTTGAGATATGGGTTTAATTAGTAGCTAATTGGGAATCGGTTAGCCTTGGAAGCCTCTTAAAATATTTCCTTAAATTATAATCTTTTTCTTTTAAAAATTTTACAAGTTTGCCATCTCCCATTCACACCCTCATTTCTCACATGAAAAAAAAAACTCATTCATATCTAATCTTGGCCATTCATTATTCGGGCCAATCCTCACCCTTTATCCCACACCCTCTCTCCCTATTTAAAGTCTCTCACCCACCATTCCCAAGAAACCCTAATCCCCAGAATTATTAGCCAGCCCTCACAAATTCCCACAAGCCATCACCATTGTTTTGTGTGCTCGTGTCCGTATGTCCAGCATTACCGTGTCAGCCGTGTTGGCCTCGGGTCTGACCCCGGGTGTCCTATCGTATCCATTCATTCTTCTGTGTCCAGTTATTACAATATTACAAATTTTCGTGTCCGACACCATCTGGACACAACCACCACTGTGCAGTACATCACCCCTGTGTCCAACACCCAGACACGTCCGCCCCCACACCACCGTACATCACCCATCGTGTCCAGCCTCGGACACGATCCACCCGACTCATACAGAGCAAACCCTAACCCTAGATCTAAACGTCGTCGAGCTCCGCAGCCGCCGCCGAGTTCGACCGCCGCCACAGCAGATCCGTCGAGCCGAGCTTCGCCGCCGCTTCGAGCCGAGCACCCGCCGCATCCTCTATACGAGCGCCTGTGGCCGCCGCCATAGCAGATCCGCCGCCACAGCAGATCCGCCGCCGAGCTTCGACTATCGACCACCGCGTGACCCGGCGGACTTCCCCGCGCCGACGCCGAGACCCATGTGAGCCTCCCCTTTCTCTGTTTTCAATTTCTCAGTGATGGGAGTGAGTTAAGGGATTAGGTTAGTATGTAATATTAGTTTAGTTATATAATTAATCAGTTAAGTTAATTTCTTAATCAATTAATTAATTTCTTAATCAGTTAGTTAGTATGTAATTGGATTAGTAATAAATATAATTAGTTTAGTAATTTCATACAATTAGTTTAGTTAAATTAGAATATAATTAGTTTTATTGTTTATAATGTATGATTTTAGTTATTTATTATGTGTAAAAATTTGGTTATATTAATATGTAATTAGTTAGTTTTATGTAATTAGTAGTGGTGTAATAATTATAAAGGTTTTTGATTATGTAAAAATATAATAATTTTTAGTTTATATTATTAATTAAGAAATAGTTTCAATAATAAAATTTGTTCAAAATTTGTTTATTTGGACGGATAACCGAATTTACCATAGATATAAAAATATAGTGGCTTTTACGTAAATTCTAAATTTTATAAATAAACTTTTAATTGTAATTATTGTTCAAAATAATTTCAAAATGATTTTTATAAACTAAGGTGTTACCTTAATAACAAACAAACGACCATTTCTCTTATTAGCTAAACTTGTTAACCCCGTATGTTTTCTCTATGTATTGCGGGCCTGGTGTCCTTATCTCGATTTTTGTGCCGAACTCCGATCTTGGACTTCTTTATATAGTTTCTAGCTATTTGGACTGCTCCGGACTCATTGGAACTAACTGCTACTTTATTTGGGATCACCTTGAGAAGTGTGGCATTATATACATTCTCTGGTTAGTTAATATATATATATATATAATATTTGATTGATATATATACAAATATGTATTTTGGTATATGAATATATATTTATATACATCTATTTAGTGTATATACACATATACGTATTTTGTACAATTACTAATAGACACTTATATATATATTATATACGTTTTTTTTGGTATATACTCTGAGTGTAAATGTGTATTATATACGTATCCCTACTAGATGACCCTAGTTGACTAGAGCCATGCCTGGCATAGCCCTGAGGCCAGGGTATTTCTATTGTGTGTTAGTGTAGCATCTGATACAAGTGATATTATTATATGTTTATAGGACTGTCGGATTCTCCAGACGATACTCTGGGACAGGACATTGGTATTGACAACTAAGGACCCAAGGCGAGTACATTCTCTGATTAGTTTCTTATTTATGATATTCCCTATGTTCTTTGTATCTAGTGTAAATATCCATACTTTCGACACGCTGGTTACACGGATTGGTATACACGGATCTCGTCATGAGATGTTATTCCTTTTTCATGGTGTAGCTTGTACAAGACTTGTTTCCTTGTTATCTTGTGCATGTACAGACACTGATTTCCGGGGAGACTTGCTACCTCCCTAGGGAATCCCGTGCCATAGCGTACCATGATTGGATCTACTATACCAGTCGGGGGTGGGGAGTATTTTAGTATAGATATGTGATCATACCCAACTCTACATGCATCATAGCTCACCCCACATCTCACGTCGGAGTCCACGCGTATCCGCCGACGACACCCCGTATCCGACCTTTCTGAAATATGCTGTAACTTTGTGTACACACGTCGGATCGAGACGAAACTTGCGTCATCGGACTCGTAGCAATACGTTGGTCCTGTGAGCCAAGTTTGGTCCGATTCTGAGGACGTTGACAAAATTTCGTATCGTGGGCCCCACAGGCTCCACTTGACGGGTGATTTTGTGAACGGCTCATCGGAATCCAATTCTGGAAGTTCCGTTGGGTTCGTATCATCGTTCCTAACTTGTAGACACTGAGTTTGTAGAATTTGGAGACCTTTAACCCTGGCACGCTTTTCGGTGCAAAGTGGCCCACAGGTGGACCCCGCTTTGGCCCGAAAATGACCTTTTTGCCCCTGTGTCCAAATTGGACGTAAGGACAGGCATTTCTAGCAGTTTGATACCTTCTGAGACTGTTGGTGATGTTTATTACAGCTTTTGGAGTAGCACCTACCGGATCCACTGCTACAGGGACAGTTGTTGACATTCAAACATCAGGCAAGTGTACCTCGCCAACTCTGCAGTATTGTTACCTATTTTCTTACTTCATTATATTGTTGTGCATGGTTAACCTAGGACCGTGTGACATACTTAGATTCCGATTATCAGTCGGGTGCCAACATCGTACGCGGTGTTGGGTATTGTCATCTAGAGATGGACATACGTGACACTACATCTTCTCGTACTTGTCTTACCAAGTACACTATGACCCAGGACACTGGACACTGTTCATGAGACAGGATCTTTCCGAGATATTCGTGGTGATTCTGTATAGGATACAGGACTTATAGAGATACTATAGTCTAGATACATTATGACTTATGCATTAGTTATGATCCCGCTGACATGGACATGAGACGTTATGGTCATGATATGCGTGGTTACATTGGGTGGGGAGAGACACACAGACTACAGGCTGATCATATATATATACACCCCTACTATTGTGAGGCCAAGACTCTGAAGCCCGAGCTTGGCCCATTACTCATTATTACTGCTGCTACCGGCTCCCCGACACAGAGCTGGTAGTATGCTTCAGCCTGAGTTCTAGTGCTGCTCTCATCTTGCATATCACTTAGCTGGTTATTTTAGTATTCCCTTATTGTTCCATCTATTGCTGGATAGATTCACAGGCTACAGGTTGATTATGTTACGCCGGCTACTCAGTATCCCGCTGAGCTAGACCACCTCTTGACACCACTGCTACCGGCTCCCCTACACAGAGCTTATAGTTGTTTCAACCTGAGTACTATTGATATTCTCTCTTGCATTTTATACAGATGTTACATACTTACCTTGTTTATCTCATTAATTGCTGCACTGTTTATATTCTGGCTTGTATTATTTCCTGTACCTTGCTATGTCCCCTGAGGACCTGGATATGGATTATGTCCCCAGGATTTGCAGACGAGATCTATCCCGAGGTATACGGGACCGCTGCAGGAGCTGATCCAGGAGCTGTACCGCCATCCGAGGAAGAGGTGTTAGCCGAAGAATTTTCTTGAGCATCCATGTTCATGCTCAGTATTTATTTATTTATTTATTCAGTCATTTATCTTTTGGTCAGATGAACCATGTATCAGATATTTATCGGGTTGTTCCCCGAAGCACTTTGTTGAGACTAGCTGATGTTTTATATTCCTTATTTATTCTGTGGATCATATTTTATATCTTGTATGGATGAGATTAGTTATGCCTTGATTGTCGTAGACTTTGTTTTACAGCTTAAGTACGCCCTGATGGATCCATTAAATTGGGTTTGTCCATCGGTGCGTGCTGCTGGCCATTATCACGCGTCCGGTCCCACGGTAATTGGGACTGGAGCGTGACATAGTTTTTGTGGTGGCCCATGCAGGTCTACGACTAAATTGTTCGGTTTTAACTTAGGGACTGAACCAGCCTGCCCTAAGGATAAGATAGATTATAGGATCTCATCCATTATTTAACCCGTTGATGAACTCTATATCGAACTCGAAATTGTTACTTGATTCGCATCCTGTATTGATTCCTCTGTGCGTTCTTACAGTTTATCTTTTGATTGCAGGGAGAAATGGATCCCAGGAACGGAGACGAGATTCCATTGGATACGCCACACGACGCTGTGGTTACTTATGGAGACGGAGTGACTCCAGGGAGTGGAGGACCAGCATCGCAGAACGATCAAACCGGTCAGCCTAATCCAAGGTTCTGGAGAGATGACATCCCACCTCCACCACAATTCACTCCACAGATGCCAGTTTTCCTGCCAGGACAAGCTATGGACGGGCAACAGATGTTCCAGATAATGTATGCTATGATGCAAGCACAGCAACAGATCCAGCAAGAGGCCCAACGTCAGGAGGCCGAGAATCTGAGAACCAGCCTGGTATCCGCATTGGAGCAGGCAAATCCACCAACAAGGAGGACAGCGACGGGATCTATCACCGACTTTCGTCAACTCAAGCCTCGTAACTTTTCTGGTAAAGAGGGACCAACAGAAGTTCATGAATGGCTCACAAACATTCAGCATCAGTTGGAAGCCGCTGAACTTCCTAGAGAGAAGTGGATGACAGCAGTCAGAATGCAGTTAACTGAGAATGCACATCACTGGTGGTTAGCAGAGGAGAGAAGGCTTGGGGAGGACCGAGTCACTTGGGAAGAGTTCTCCAGACTCTTCAAAGAGATGTATATTCCCGCAGTAGCACGGTCAGAGCTCAGAGACAAGTTTAACCGCCTTATCCAAGGCAATATGACAGTGGAAGAATACAATGCGGAATTCATTCGCCTCAGTCGCTTTGTCCCAACCTTGATTGCGACAGAGGAAGAAAAAGCTGAGAAGTTCTTTGACGGGCTGAAGTTCGAGCTTCAGAGATTGATTGGATCGGTCGCACCTACATCTTATACCGACGTTCTCGCAGCAGCACGATGCATGGAACGCGTCACTAGAAGGGAGTCAAACCTGAAGAGGCCTATCACCTCAGCACCATCCAGAACAGCACATAGGGATTCTGCAAAATGGACCCAGAGGAGTATGCCAGAGAGGACAGCACACAGGGCCATATCTCTCCCTACTTGTCACCACTGCGGCAAGATAGGTCACATTGAGAGAGAATGCAGACGCAAGTTGGGACTCTGCCTAGCTTGCGGTTCCAACCAGCATCAGACCAGAGAGTGCACCGAGCGCAGAGAGGGAGCACCGAGATTAGCTTTGCCTGTACCGCGACCAGTTTACCCAGCAGTAGGAGCACAGCAGACAGGAGTTGGTGGAGTCAGACCACCAGCCCTAGGAGGGAACCAGCAGAGACCACCCCTGGCACCACAGGCAGCTCTCTTTCAGCAGGCTCAGCAGCAGAGAGGCCATGCTCAGGGACGAGGCCAGGCATTCACTTTAGCTGTTAAGGAGGAGGCTACAGCAGGCGAGGTCATCGCAGGTACTATTTTAGTAGCTTCATTACCAGCTGTAGCATTATTTGATTCTGGGGCATCGCATTCATTTATAGCAGCTAGCTTTGTAGCCACCCATAGAGTATCTATCGTACCCCTTCCGAAGATGAAGAGAATTCTTACGGGAGGTGGAATTATCCCGGTTAGTGACGTCTGTAGGTCATGTTCTGTAGTAGTTTGTGACAGAGAAATGCGAGCCCAATTTCTGATCTTTTCTATGCCTGACTATGATGTTGTACTTGGTATGGACTGGTTAAGTCAGTATCATGCGACTCTTGATTGCCGACTTGGGCGGGTTATATTTAGACCGCCTGGCCATCCGGAATTTGAGTTTCTCCAAGGAGCAGTAGAGCAAGGAGTTCAGCCTACTCTTAGGGTACTAACTGTAGAAGGGGAGACAGGTTACCCAAGAGTCATCTCAGAATTTGTAGATGTATTTCCCGATGATCTTCCAGGTTTACTGCCTGATCGGGAAATAGAATTTACGATAGACTTAACTCCAGGAGCAGAGCCAATCACTTCATCAGTTTATCGGCTAGCACCCAAGGAGTTAGTGGAGTTGAAAGCACAGGTAGATGATCTTCTGGATAAAGGTTTCATTCGGCCCAGTGTTTCACCTTGGGGAGCACCCATATTATTTGTGCCAAAGAAGGATGGAACAGTACGATTGTGCATTAACTACAGGGCACTGAATGTCGTGACCATCAAGAACAGGTATCCCTTACCGCGCATTGATGATCTATTCGATCAGTTGAGTGGTGCAAGGGTATTTTCGAAGATTGACCTTAGGTCCGGCTATCATCAGATCAAGGTGAGGAAGGAAGACATCCCGAAGACAGCTTTCAGGACGAAGTATGGGCATTATGAGTTCTTGGTGATGCCGTTTGGTTTAACCAATGCGCCAGCAGTGTTTATGAGCTTAATGAACAGAGTCTTCCATCAGTTCTTGGATAAATTCGTGGTGGTATTCATTGATGACATTCTCATATATTCCAAGAGCCCTGAAGAGCACGAGGAGCATCTCAGAATCGTGTTGGAGACCTTGAGGCAGGAAAGGTTATATGCCAAACTCAGCAAGTGTGAGTTCTGTATGGACAAAGTACCTTTCTTGGGACATATCATCTCAGGAGAAGGACTTTCAGTGGATCCAGAGAAAGTTGCGGCGATATAGACTTGGCCTACACCCACATCAGTTGCAGAGGTGAGAAGTTTTCTCGGACTTGCGGGATATTACCGAAGGTTTGTAGAAAATTTTTCGAGGATTGCGGAACCGATGACGAAGCTGACACGTAAAGACCAGGAGTTTATATGGACAGAAGACTGCCAGAAGGCCTTCGAAGAGTTGAAGAGAAGATTAACAACAGCACCTGTCTTGACTCTTCCTTCAGGGTCAGGAGGTTTTATTGTTTACAGCGATGCATCAGGTAGTGGACTGGGATGTGTTTTGATGCAACATGGCAAAGTCATTGCTTATGCATCGAGACAGTTAAAGGTTCACGAGAAGAACTATCCAACACATGATCTGGAGTTAGCAGCAGTTATATTTGCATTAAAGATTTGGAGGCACTACCTTTACGGGGAGAAAGTAGACATCTTTACAGATCACAAAAGTCTGAAGTATGTACATACTCAGAAGGAGCTTAACATGAGACAGAGACGCTGGCTTGAATTGATGGTAGATTTTGACATAGATCTGCAGTATCATCCGGGAAAGGCGAATGTTGTTGCAGATGCGCTCAGCAGAAAGCCTACGGCTTATTTCTTGACGATGCAGCCCGAGTTGTTGAAGGATCTACAGGAGCTTCAGATAGAGGTGGTGTTACCGGGACAGAATGGCTTGATGGCTAATCTTGAGATTCAGTCATCACTCGTGGAGAAGATTAAAGCGGCACTGCCCACCGATGCCAGATTTCGAAGACTGAAAGAGAGGACAGAAGCAGGCATTCAGACAGGACTTCGCATTCACGAAGACGGGACATTGAGGTTCGAAAATCGTCTGTATGTTCCAAATGGAGAATTGAGACAGGAGTTAATGGCGGAAGCACATAGCTCTATGTACTCTGTTCACCCAGGAGGAACCAAGATGTACCGAGACTTGAGACAGTATTACTGGTGGCACGGAATGAAAAGGGAGATCACAAGATTTGTGGCCAAATGCTTAGTCTGCCAGCAAGTAAAGGCCGAGCATCAGAGGACTGCAGGTATGTTACAGCCGCTTCCGATACCGGAATGGAAGTGGGAGCATATCACGATGGATTTTGTCACAGAATTTTCGAGGAGCCCCAGCGGAAAAGACGCAGTATGGGTGATAGTGGACCGACTCACTAAATCGGCACATTTCTTGCTATTTAGAGTTGGACAGTCCACAGAGGTACTAGCCGACATGTATATGCGACAAATCGTCAAATTACATGGAGTACATGTTAGTATTGTATCGGATCAAGATTCGAGATTTACCTCTCATTTCTGGAGAAGAATGCAAGAGAGTCTGGGCACCAGACTCAAATTCAGCACGGCTTACCACCCACAGACAGATGGCCAATCGGAGCACACCATTCAGATATTGGAAGACATGTTGAGATCATGTATGCTAGGCTTTGGAGGATCTTGGGAAGATCATTTGCACTTAGTAGAGTTCTCCTACAATAACAGTTATCAGGCCAGCATCCAGATGGCACCATTTAAAGCTTTATACGGAAGGAAGTGCAGATCGCCTATATGTTGGAGTGACGTTGGTGAACGTCAAATACTAGGTCCAGAATTGGTAACGCAAACAGTGGAAAAGGTGAAGCAGATTCAGAATCATCTACGAGCAGCTCAGGACCGACAGAAGCATTGGGCAGATATGCACAGACGTCCCCTAGAGTTCAAGGAAGGAGAGCACGTGTTCTTGCGGATTTCGCCCACTCGTGGTACTATCAGATTCGGGAGCAGAGGCAAGCTGAGCCCAAGGTATATTGGGCCATTTGACATCCTAGAACGCGTTGGTGAGGTGGCCTATCGTCTTGCATTACCTCCATCCTTAGAGGGAGTGCATGACGTATTCCATGTCTCGCAGCTGCGAAGGTACGTGACCGACCCAAGTCACGTAGTCGATCATTCAGAGATCGCAGTAGGCCCGAGCTTGAGATATGAAGAACAACCAGTTGGCATCCTCGACGTCAGTGAGAAGACATTGCGGGGACAGACAATCAGACTGGTTCGTGTAGCATAGAAACATCATTCCCCGGGAGAATCGACTTGGGAACGAGAAGACAGTATGCGCAAGCGTTACCCCCACCTGTTTGAGGAGACAGTTGTAAACTAAGCAACCTTGTAATTCCATAATTCATTCTTTTTGGCAGCTTATTCTTTGATTGCGAGGACGCAATCCTTTTAAGGAGGGAAGATTGTAAACACCCTGATTTTTGAAAAAAAAAATTAAATGAGTTATTACGAATTTTTGGTATTTTCTGGAAGTTAAAGCAAAGGTGATTGTGATTTAAAGAATTTTAAGTGTGGTTAATTTGTGTTAAAATATTATAGAAATAATATTTTATGGTGTAAAATGGAACACCGGTCATGTGGTATTTTTCGGTGAATTATTTGGACTCCGGAAGCGAGTTTTAAGCCTTAAAAACTATTGGAGATGTGAACCGAACCCAACCAGACCAATTTAAACCAAACTGGCCGCTGACTGAACCGAACCCAAACCGCTGAACCAAACCAAGCCCAGTCATAACGGGTCGTGTCGGGTCGGATCCGAGTCAAACCCGACCCGGACCCGAAACCCGTATTAAAATCCTAGTCGGATCCCCCAACCGGATTTACTGTTCACCCTTATATTTAAACCCTCGGCGTCCGTGCCCTCCGCCGCTAAACCCTAAATCCCATCTCCGCCGCAGTCGACGATTCCCATCGCCTGAACCCTAGGCAGCCGACGTCTTCTCCTTGTCCTACCCGTCCCCCCAGTCGTCGACCACCGCCCGCAGACTCTCCAACCGCCCGACCATCACCACCTCGACTCCGCCGTCCCTCCAGCAATCACCCCCTTCACCGCAGAGCCCAGCACCATCACCATCTCCACCATCACCGCCCTAGCCGAGAACCGACGATGCCTCAGCCGCCCTAATCTCTACCGTCCCTCCGCCTTAAGCACAGCTCATCACCATCGCCACCCCATCGAACCCAGCCCTCGACTTCTTCCCCCGTCGACTCCACCGACGCCGATCAACAGCCCGGACGCCTAAGCCGAGCCGCCCTCCGTCAGTGAGTCCGATCCCACTGTCTCCGGACACAAACCCAGCCCGGACACGGATCTGGTGTAGAGCCGACTCGTCGACCAACAGTGACCAGGACACGAAAGTTGATCCTCGGACACAAGGGAATTCAGCATTCACGGGGCCTGTTCAGGTATCGTTTTCTCTCACCTCGTGACTCCGTTTTTAATTCCGTCAGATGCTATGTGTAGACTGTATAACCCTCTCGGTGCCCGTGCAACTCGCTCGGTGCATCGCGTCCTGTGGTGATCGTGCACCGCGATCCAAAAACAGGAAAAATAATACCCCGCTTCACCCCGGAATTGAGTGCGTTCCGCCAAACGGGACGACTTGGTCGCACGCGGTCTCTACCAAACCGTGCGCGACGTTGATACGGTCGTGTGGGATTTCACAGAAGTCAATTTGGATGTGCGTGCACACCGGAGTCCACGCATATCCTTCGACGACACCCCGTATCCGACCTTTCTGGAACATGCTGTAACTTTGTGTACACACGTCGGATCGAGACGAAACTTGCGTCATCGGACTCGTAGCAATACGTTGGTCCTGTGAGCCAAGTTTGGTCCGATTCTGAGGACGTTGACAAAATCGCGTATCGTGGTCCCCACAGGCTCCACTTGACGGGTGATTTTGTGAACGGCTCATCGGAATCCAATTATGGAAGTTCCGTTGGGTTCGTATCATCGTTCCTGACTTGTAGACACTGAGTTTGCAGAATTTGGAGATCTTTGACCCTGGCACACTTTTCGGTGCAAAGTGGCCCACAGGTGGACCCCGCTTTGGCCCGAAAATGACCTTTTTGCCCCTGTGTCCAAATTGGACGTAAGGACAGGCATTTCTAGCAGTTTGATACCTTCTGAGACTGTTGGTGATGTTTATTACAGCTTTTGGAGTAGCACCTACCGGATCCACTGCTACAGGGACAGTTGTTGACATTCAAACATCAGGCAAGTGTACCTCCCCAACTCTGCAGTATTGTTACCTATTTTCTTACTTCATTATATTGCTGTGCATGGTTAACCTAGGACCGTGTGACATACTTAGCGTCCGATTATCAGTCGGGTGCCAACATCGTACGCGGTGTTGGGTATTGTCATCTAGAGATGGACATACGTGACACTACATCTTCTCGTACTTGTCTTACCAAGTACACTATGACCCAGGACACTGGACACTGTTCATGAGACAGGATCTTCCCGAGATATTCGTGGTGATTCTGTATAGGATACAGGACTTATAGAGATACTATAGTCTAGATACATTATGACTTGTGCATTAGTTATGATCCCGCTGACATGGACATGAGACGTTATGGTCATGATATGCGTGGTTACATTGGGTGGGGAGAGACACACAGACTACAGGCTGATCATATATATATACACCCCTACTATTGTGAGGCCAAGACTCTGAAGCCCGAGCTTGGCCCATTACTCATTATTACTGCTGCTACCGGCTCCCCGACACAGAGCTGGTAGTATGCTTCATCCTGAGTTCTAGTGCTGCTCTCATCTTGCATATCACTTAGCTGGTTATTTAGTATTCCCTTATTGTTCCATCTATTGCTGGATAGATTCACAGGCTACAGGTTGATTATGTTATGCCGGCTACTCAGTATCCCGCTGAGCTAGACCACCTCTTGACACCACTGCTACCGGCTCCCCTACACAGAGCTTATAGTTGTTTCAACCTGAGTACTATTGATATTCTCTCTTGCATTTTATACAGATGTTACATACTTACCTTGTTTATCTTATTAATTGCTGCACTGTTTATATTCTGGCTTGTATTATTTTCTGTACCTTGCTATGTCCCCTGAGGACCTGGATATGGATTATGTCCCCAGGATTTGCAGACGAGATCTATCCCGAGGTATACGGGACCGCTGCAGGAGCTGATCCAGGAGCTGTACCGCCATCCGAGGAAGAGGTGTTAGCCGAAGACTTTTTCTGAGCATCCATGTTCATGCTCAGTATTTATTTATTTATTTATTCAGTCATTTATCTTTTGGTCAGATGAACCATGTATCAGATATTTATCGGGTTGTTCCCCGAAGCACTTTGTTGAGACTAGCTGATGTTTTACATTCCTTATTTATTCTGTGGATCATATTTTATATCTTGTGTGGATGAGATTAGTTATGCCTTGATTGTCGTAGACTTTGTTTTACAGCTTAAGTATGCCCTGATGGATCCATTAAATTGGGTTTGTCCATCGGTGCGTGCTGTTGGCCATTATCACGCGTCCGGTCCCACGGTAATTGGGACTGGGGCGTGACAGGTACACCTGGTAATCATCGAGAAATACGTCAAGAAACTCACAAACTACCCTGAGAAACTGGGCCTCCTTGGTCTCTGCCATCATCAATGTAACCTTCAGTGACTCTACTGTACCTCTCAAGAATAAGAACTTATCCCCATAAGGTACACAAAAGATAACCTTGCTACTATGGAAATCTATCGTCGCGTGTCCCGCACTCAACCAATCCATCCCAATGACGATATCATAATCGTCCATAAAAAACTCTATCAGCCTTGCAAAAAACTCTCTTTTCTACACACTAAAACTTTACACGAGGGATATACTCTATCTACTCCCACGAGACCATTACTAGTAGTATATTCAACCTTACAGGTAAAGACTCAGACTCCAATCCAACTCAAATCACAAAACGAGTAGATATAAATGAATGTGATGCACCAGAATCAAATAAAGCTGAAGATGAATAAAAGTGTACGAGAATGGTACCTGCTACCACCTCTCCTACTGTCAAAGCCTCCTCTATCGATTGGAAGAAGCCTCGACCCTGTCCTCTGGGTGCTAGTCCCCTCTAGGGCTGACCTCTAGGTCTCGTTTGTGCCTGGGACTGTGCATACTACTGCGGCCACTGCTGGAATGCCTGAGCCTGTGGAGGCAAAGGCCTCTGAATCAGCGGCTGCACTGGTGCTGGTGCCCTGAACTATGGCGCTGTTGGCCGAACTACTGACTGGGTCGATGATGATCTAGTCTGGTTCCTCCTATGACATATTCTGGCCATGTGGTATGATGTCCTACATACCAAGCATAATCCATGTACCCTACAGCACTCTGATACAATATGTCCAGGTTTTCCGCAATGAAAACAACTACGGAAAGAAAAAGAAGATGATTGTCGTTGTTGAGGAAACATCTAAGAATACTGCTGAGGTGATGCTATCCTCCTCGGGGATCCAATCGTCAGGACTCTAATCGCTGGAGCTGGTGCTGATGAAAGGGATGTTGACCCTCCTGAAATATTGGGCCTCTTCTGACTCTCAACTCGATCGGTAATCCTCTGCGATGTGTACTCATACCTTATGGCTGCCCACATCACATCATCAAAGGTATGAAACTCATGATGCTCCACCGCCAAGATAATCTCAAAATAGAGTCCATGAAAGAATCTTCTCGCCCTCTTCAACTCGGTCACTACCAAATTAGAGCAAACCGACTAAGTCTCGTAAACTTCATCGCGTAACCGTCGACGGTCCTGCTATCATGCCTGAGGCTGTTAAACCTCTACTGAAGCTCGTAATGTGCCACCGTATCAAAATATCTCGCCTGAAATCTCTCAGTAAAAATTATCCATGGAATCGGTGCTATGAGAGAAACCTCCTGCGCTGCCCACTAGTCGCAAGCCAAGTCCAACAACTGTAGCCTCACTACTACACACTCTATAGCCGGAGTCCTTGCTTCCTCCAAGATGGCCTCAGTGTCCTGCAGTCAAGCATCTGACAAAATCACGTCTTCTGTAGCATAAAAGTACGGAGGACTGAGACGCCTGAAGCTGGTTGCAGAATTATAGATCTGATAACCACCTCGCTCCAACGCTGTCTGCACCGGCTGAGTGAGTACATCACTCTGGTGCTTCTGGGTCATCATGAAACCTCGTAAGAGATCCATCAGTGCTCAGGAAACACCCTCTGGCTGCTCGGACTGAACTAGGTGCATAAGTGCTTCCTGCTGGTCCGCTACTGCCGGTCGATCTGCCTCAGGGATCTACTTTAGACTCTGTCCATGAATGTTATGGTCAACCTTCAGGAATATGCTGGGCTACCGATTGCTGACCTTCCTCGAGCTGTACTCGATCCATCTAGCCGATAGTAACAGGAATAGTGCCCCAAAAAGTTAAGGACACAAGAGTCAAACGAAAAACAGGATAGATCAATGAACAAGCAGATAACATATCAAGGATCAGGGATGGAGAAAATAACTAGGGATCAAGGAGAATATTTTAGTTTTAATACATCTAGCAACAGCAGCAACTCCCACATATCTGTAAAAACCAGATCAAATTTGCTCAAACAGACATAATTCGCTCAGACAGACCTGCATGGGCCACCACTAAAACTGTGTCACATCCAGAAACAATTTATTGGAAAACGGGACAGACAAGGT
This sequence comes from Iris macrosiphon, assembly GCA_036927795.1. Lineage (NCBI taxonomy): Eukaryota > Viridiplantae > Streptophyta > Magnoliopsida > Asparagales > Iridaceae > Iris > Iris macrosiphon. The sequence goes on along the minus strand of JAYESA010000020.1, from coordinate 101,653,023 downwards.
CAGCTACGTATACTTAGAACACTCTGGTACTCCGCATATACGGTGAAAGGGGTCACTACTACAAATCAGCAGTCAAGCCTAGGTCCAACATACCCTAGTGTCTCAATCCTAAGAACAACAGGAATAATAACAAGATATAAGATTAGCTGAAATATAATAGTAAATTGTCCCAACCTATAATATACAGATGATCATGATGCCAGTAAACACAAAATGAATAAACAAGCTAGAATCTTAGTCATACATGATGAACCCTAGGATATGTCAATCATGCTAATGCCCGTAGGCGAACTGATTAAACCAAAACACAAGCTAAACACGTGCTCGGTCCCTAAACACCCATAAAATAGAATAGACATCAGAGTAGAAAAGTAAGAAAACTCACTCAAGCGGTCTGGTGCTCCTAGTGGCCACCATCCTCAGAAAAGTACGGAAGATCCTCCGGTGCTGCTACTGGATCTGGTTATACAAAACCAGAAGGGTCAGACCCCCAAATAGCAAGTACCACAAAGGTATTCAATCTAGAAACTTAAACCAACAACACAAGTAATATAAATACTGGAAATAAAGACTGAATATAAAAGAATCTCAGGATAATAAGTACTGTAAAACCTGCAATGAGACATATCTTGAACTAATAATCAAGAAGAAAATACAAGTACTGAAGGTAAAGGTGTGATCATGTAAAGCCTAGACTAACTGGCATCCATCAATTACGAAAAATTATGTAAGTACGGCTTGGCACTTTAACTAACTAAGGTTATCACAATCCTTGATTACTAACTTTATAATGCAACGCACTCTATCGCATGCACCTACAGTCCATCCGGGATATCCATACACACAACCAACTGGATACTCCTCAAGATATGTCACAATATAAACCACTGGATACTCTTCAAGATAACAGTATAAATAACCGGGACTGCATACAATCTAGAAAAATCTCTAGCCATGTACTAAGTGAATCTCTAGTTATTTAACCCCTAGCAGTTTCTGGTATGAATCCGAGTATGACATTCCGCAGAATCTATCCTAGATATAATACAGATAAATTAATTTCTAATAGTAATATAAACAGGTTTAATATATATTTCATATACAGACTTATGTATGCCAAGGCAATAATCAAGCCACGTAAAACCAGGTAAAGCTAAGTGAAGTCATATCAATCCAAGGGAAGCTAGGTAAAGCCATGTGAAATCAGGTAAAGCCATGTACAACCATGTGAAGCCATGTCCAACCAGATGAAATCATGTGAAACCAAGTCAAGCCATATCCGATGAAGCCATGTAAAGTCATGCCAAGTCAAGTCAAGTCAATCTTGTCATCACGTATAGCAGGTCAAAGCGGATAAAATTGAGTAAAGCCAAGTCAAGTCATGTCATTTGAAGCTATGTAAGTTCATGTCCAAAATCAGGTCAAGTCATCGTATGTCCAAGCAAAAGCCTAAAATTTCAACATAAAATCACAAAAAACCAAGAATTCCTAAAGAAAGTTGCGCGATCGGTATATCGTCGGTATAGTACAGTACACCGTTGGTACACCGGTCCAGAGATAAGAAAAATATAGCTAGTTCTGGTTTCCAACAAATTTATATATTGTGGGTATACTGTAGTATACCGTCGGTATGTCGTTCCAAGTAAAAAAATTACTGGAAAATAAAATTCTACAAATCGGTATACTGTCAGCACAGCCCAGTACACCGTCGATATGCTAGCCAAGACAAATATCTAACAATGTCGGCAAGATCGGTATACCGTCGGCACAACCCAGTACACCGTTGGTATGCCGATAGGGTTCACAGAAAAATATCTAAAATTAAGTCTGTCAAAATTGGTATACCGTCGGTACACTGTAATATAACATCGGTATGCCAATTTCCAAGAATAATCTTGGTTAAATCAAGTCAGATTTTTGGGACCCAAATTAAATTCTAAAAATTACCAGAACAAAGTCTAATAAGAAGTCAAGTCTAGGGTAAGTCTTATATCACAATATGGACTAAATCTTACGGTCACAACTTCGGTACCATTTTCGTTACGAGTTACCAAAAAGGGACGGGACGAGATTCTACCAGAAATTAAAACTAAGACAGTCAAAAGGCTAGAAATCACGATATGAACAATATTAGTAAAGCAAGTCTAAGCTAAAAAGCAATAACCAAGCTCCAGAAAAGTAAAATGATAGAAAGTAAAAGAAGTTTTCGAAATCGGCAAGGTGTACTTGTCTAACGCGAGCTCCCAGCCTAAAACTTATAATCCACCACCACGAATGGGTTCAGAAACCATACTCCAGGTCTCAAGACTATGCTTCCAAGCTTGAGAGAGAAATGAAGAAAAGAGGAGAGAGAAGGAAAAAGAAGAAAATAAAATATCTCGAGTACTAATTATAGAGAAAATATCTCAAAAATATCTTGAAAGTGAAACAAATATATGTCGGACAGTATACCGTCGGTATATGTAGTATAACATCGGTATACAGGTCAAGTAGTAAAATTTCAATTTTGAAAAATTTTGGCTTCCTTGAGATCCAATAAAATGCAATAACTATCACAAAATACGTATCCGCATAAAATACGAATACTGTGAGATGAGTCTCACGGTATGGGAAATGATCTTCCAATATTTTCTTCTCCTTGGTCGGCCCTCTTTCTCTCATTACGTTAAAAATAAATTTCGAGAAAGCTACTCACTTGGATGCATATGACGGCCAGAGAATAGAGAATATATATATATATATATATATATATATATATATATATATAGGCTACGACAGGGACCATGAGGAGAAATTAGGGTTAGGTCTCTTAACGGATCTGGGTATCCCATGTTTAGCCTGACACACAACACAAGCCCGTTAACAATAGCTCGGTCCACTAAAGAGCTACTGTTGTACTATATTTCTAATACCAAATTATGTTTATGGGCTCTTTATTATATACATGTTTGCCTTGCCATGTTAAGATATCGAATGTTCGTCGATAAAATTAAGTTACTGACAACTACATTGATCGATATCTTTATGTCGGATATAATCCACCTGCAGGTTTATATGACAATCATTATGACTCTTTAAGGGTACATCATCAACCCGATATATTAGGACATGGATTTCTTTTATAATCAACAGCCCATCATATACACAATGTCATTACCCAATTCATAGAGGTTATTGACCAATAATGAATCTCACTCTTTTATGAGTCAAAGTAATGCATATTGCATATACATATCTATTATTATATTCTAATTAAGAGCACAAGTATCCATAATAACAGAGGTGTTTGTTCTCTTATGTAGTCAGTACAAAGAGAACAATCTCAAGTGGTCATGTTCAATATACACAAAGTGTACTTGTGTAAACCTATAGTCAAGATAGACTAATACCATATTACACTACAATCTTACTAATGGTTTGTCCAAATTAATCTAGGTTATGAACCGTTTATATATTCCACAAAAAACTAATAATATGATCTTATGTGTGACATCATACACCATATTTTCTATAATATAGAATATCAGACATTTGCATTAACATTATAACAATTACAATGTGCAAATATTTGTCCATATGATTCTCATTCAAAAATAAGAAAATATAGTCAAAGTGATGCTTTTAGTATATAACCCTAACATGAACTCCTAGCGCGCGGTGGCATTATATTGATATAGATATCAGTTTGCTGGCTCAAGAAAGAAGAAGCCTTAATAAAAGCTCTCTTGTTGGGACAACAATATATTTTATCATAGGTGAGTGGACAAGACTTCACTTTCTGATTCTTTAGCAATTAATAAAGAACCCATAGAGTATGATTGCATCCTTAAGATAGGGTATGAATACAAATAAAAAAATATTTCTCTGTTTTTTAAACAAAGATAGAATAATTGACTAGACTCTTTATAGTATGTTATTAAAAGAAAGAATGAATGACTTAATATTCCCTTATCATATGATGTTAAACTGTTAGTTTACTTATTAAAGAAAGACATGAAGAATTACATTCTCAAGTTAGACTATTATTATAATTGAAAGAACTGTTATCATGCTTGTTAAAGAAAGAAATAAAGAGAATTATTGCATGTCCCTTTATTTTATGTTGTTAAAAATATAAAATTTTACGCTTCAGTTATATAGACTGTTGATAGAATTTAAAGAGTTATATTTGTTGTTGCTTAAGAAAGAATGATTTTGTATTCCTTTATTGTATATTATAAAGATTTATATAAAGAATGCTTGTAAGAAATAATATGAAATGAAAGAAGGAAGAACACAACATGGCCATCATAAAAAAAGGAAGATCAGGGCTACGACTCTTTAGTATGAAAGATAGATAGAAAGAAAATGTTTGATTATCATTTTAGCTTTATATCATATTATTTTTATCTGATAGAAGTTGCATATCATGCAGTGATATTGGACATTTGTGCACAAGATATAGTCTCTTGATCGATTTTTGAGACACCGGGATTATATCGGTCAAGGAGAGAATATGACACCTTAAGGCTTGTACATCCTCGCGGTCACGGAATTCCATATCTATTAGAGAGATGGGCTTGTATTAGGTAACATGCTAGGGATTACATTATTGCAAGCCTAATAGTTTGATGTAGAGATGATCAATAAATTATATATATGTAAATTGTTGCTGTAATCCATCATTTGTTGCAGGGATGGATAGTCGGTCGTGGATAAGAATTACTGCATAAGTGAATATTCTATCGTTTTATGTTTTCTATTGTGAATTATTTCTATGAAAGAATTTGTATTATGTAAAATGTTATTATCATATAAATAAGAAAGAATTTATATTTAAGTGTTATGTTGACATCATGTCTCTAAGATTGAATATTGCTTAAGAATATGCTTGTATAGTAAGAGTAGAAAGGAATGAATATTGTGCTTGAAATAGTCTCTACTGCTTAAATGCTTAAATGAAAGAAAGAATAATGTATGGCTTTGATTAAGTTTCGAATTGGAATAAGGCTTTTGATTAAGTTTCCAAAATGAAACATGGATTTGATTTGACATGAAATGAAAGTAGGTAAAAGCTAGAAAGACTATCGTAATAAAAGAATATTGCTCACATAATTACTTAGTAACTGTTTTCAGTTGATTGTAGTTTTTGTCTCTCACCAGTGCATTCTCCAATGTACTACTGCTTAAATGAATGAATGAAGAATGTATGGCTTTGATTAAGTTTCGACTTGGAATAATACTTTTGATTAAGTTTCCAAAATGAAACATGATTTGATTTATTATTCACGTGAAATGAAAGTAGGTAAAAGATAGAAAGAACACCATAATAAAAGAATATTTTCTCACATAATTACTTAGTAAATGCTTTCAGTTGAGTGTAGTTTTTTGTCTCTTACCAGTTCATTTTCCAGTATACTGACCCTCACCCCCACAGGTGCTAAATGTTTAGTTGGACTTTCTGATGCGGTAGAAGACCCTCATACTTTGGAAGCCAGAGATCAGTCGACGCATCATTGTTTATGTGTAAAGGGATTTAACGTATGAAACGAAGTCATTATAATTTTTTTTAGTTCAAAAGTTGTAAGCCATGTTTGTCATTTTAAGCTAGCCAGAAAGAGCCATGTCTGTATTCCACTACAATGTACCATTTTTTTCTTGTCACATTGTGATATTTGGTTTTCTGATTAAAGTTTTGCTGCTTCCATCTTATTTCAGTCTATTTTGTTAATGTACAATATCGTGCCTTGTACACGCACAACTTAGGTTTATATGGCATCACACTAGTGGCAACTTTTTGAGCCTTCGGTATCTAGGCAAGACATAATGGTATCAAAGCACTATGTTCATTTCCTTTGACCCTTCTTGATTCGTTTCAATTCGACTATATCTCCTTGATCAAAAATCCCTTGGCCTCCTTGATATTGTTGATGAAATAAAAGTTTCATAAAATAAGTCTATAAATATTTCTATGTTGCTAGTGTGTGTTTTATTGATTGTGAGTTTTATTCATTAGTGATGGTGCTTGAAAGAGGATCATTGATGCTTGGGATATTAGTAAGCTTATTCTTTAAGTCTCGAGGACGGAACTTTTTTCAGTAAGGTATTATGTAATATCTTGCTCCTAGCACTAGCATTATATTAATATAGAAATAGTTTGTTGGCTTAAGTAAGAAGACTTCTGCAAAAGCTCCCTTATTGGGACATGAAGACGTTTCATCATAAGTGAGTGGACAAGACTTCGTTTTCTGATTATTTCATGATTAATAAAAAATCCATAGAGAATGATTGTATGCTTAAGATAAATTATGAATACAAATATAAGAATTGCCGCTCTGCTTGTTAAAGAAAGATAGAATAATTGCCTAGACTCTTTATCATACACTATTGAAAGAAAGAATGAATGACTTCATATTCCCGTATCGTATGTTGTTAAACGGTTACTTGTTAAAGAAAGAAAGGAAGAATTATACGCTTAAGTTTGACCGTTATTACAATTGAAAGAACTACCGCCATACTTGTTAAAGAAAGAAATAAAGAGAATTATTTTGTCATGCCCCAGTCCCAAAATACGTAGGACTAGGTCACGTGGCATTGGCCAGCAAAATATCAGGAGGACTCAAGTCCAACTCAATATGTATAAGTTGTTCAGTAATTGTCACTATCTAGATAACACAATAAATATATCTATGTCTCAATCCATAAGAAAATAAAATATAAGAATGAACAATATGTATCATGGTGTGCACCATATATAACACTTGTCTTAATAGACTCAAAATGAACAATATGAGTCTACAAATTCTAGACTATAATAGTAGATAAATAAGCAATAAAAATAAGTATATATAACTACGAAAGATATGATATAAGTACCTAGTCACAAAATCTGCATACCGAGACGATACTCAACAACAGCTCTAGAAGGACTCAACGATAATCAACACTACAAATCTGGCAAAAAACTAGGTCCTTAGAGGGATGTAACATTATACATAATTTATAAGCTATGTAAACTAAAATAAACTCATAACTGAAGCAAGGGTGATTCTAACCACCTAAATGTACAATTTAGAAGACAATTTTGTGTACGCATGGGTGAGATTCAGGCTAACTCAGCTAGTCTACGTAGATCAAGGCTAGTGGTGTACATATGTTATCAATCGTCATTTGTATCTGTCCATAACGATCCAAGAACGTCAAAGGGCATATGCATAACTCATCAAATCCCATAGTTCTGTCTGGAGACTATAGTATACCGATGTGGTTGTCCCATATATATAGTATTTGTCCTCCCCCAAAATCTCCTATTGACCAAGTCATATACATAACATGTCCAGTTTTGTAACTACTTGAGTCTCTAATATCCTAATCATTGTAGTTACGTTATTTATCTATCACACATTCCTTACATACTGATGGTCAATCAAATACGCAGTTTGTGTCCCCTAACAAGATGTCTTAATCGTGTAATATAGGTGTCGTGACCAAGGAAGATATAAGTATATCCCCCAATCATGAGGTAGTCTCAAAAAAGTAGTTCGAAAGGCATAAAATAAGTACAAGACACGAAAACAAGAATGTCCAGATGACAAACACGCACCCAAGTATAGCTTAGACGCACATTTTATATAATCTGGAATAGATTTAATAAAGAAATATACAAGTAAATGCTGTAAATAAATAGCAAAGATAGTAAACATAGTAAGGTATACTTGTTTGGATCGTGAATGGTGTCAAGACAACGCCCAGGTAACAAACATAGCAAATCAAGGAAAGCAAAAGATGTAGAAGTAGAACAAAAATCTCTGGATGCTGAAATAAACATCACATATATGTCCAAAATAAGTAAGATAGTTAGAAAAGCCTATCCATAAGTCCAATTTGGACAAAGGGACAAAAATGATAGTTTGGGTCAATACGGGGACCACAAATGGCCCACTTCGCACCGAAAAATATGTCAGAATTAAAATTCTCCAAATTTAGCAAACTTAATGTCTAACGAGACTAAAATGATGCTATAAACTCAACGGAATGTCCACACGGGGTCCAAGTGGCCCGCTGTGCACCAAAAAATGTGCCAGAATTAAAGTTTTTCAAATTTAGCAAACTTAATGTCTAGCGAGACCAAAACGACAATACAATCTCAACAGAATGTCTATAATTTGATTTTGATGAGCCGATCACAAAATATTTTGTTGAATAGGATCATAAGGGCCACGAAACGGCAATCCGGTTAATATTCTCAAAATTGAATGATACTTGATTCACAGGACCATGGTAATGTTATGAGTCCGATGGCACAAATTTTGTTAAAAAATTTCAAAAAAATTGAGAAATTGAGAAATTTCAAAAAAGGTTGATACGAATAATTTTGACGGATACTAATTGAATTCATCGTGCATACGCGACCAATTTAAATTTTGTCAAATTCCATACATCCACATTTATTGTATGCACTTTTCGATGCAAACAGAATATGACGAGATTTTCCGATTTGTCGAGAGGGACCTCGTATCGGTGAATTTCAGTTTTTAAAAACATAGTTTTTTTATATTTCTACCTGATTTATCTACAGTTTTATTACGAAATAAAATAAAATAATTACTTAGTTTTGAATATGGTTAGGTTGTCTACATGTTGGTTAAATTGGTTCAGCGTTTAGCCTACAGTGGAAGAAGATACGGGATTCCCAAGGGGGTGTTGTAGAAGCATGAAAGATCTCTACCATGCGCCAATAGTAATCAAGAGCCAGGTGCCACAGTGATCAAGATCCATGCGCCAAAGTAATCCAGTGCTATGTGCCAAACTACTTCTCCGGTTGGTCCATGTGCCAGTAGTGCCATGCGCCACTACTTCTCCAGTGTTCCCAAGCGCCAACAGTACCATGTGCCACTACTATCCCTCTGTGATCTCCATGCGCCAAGTGGCAGTGTTCCCAATGTACAATCATAAAAATTATGGCATGACACGTGCCACGAGTATTATAGGCATCAGCAATCTCAAATCTTGACTTGCCACGTGACAACCTTAACATAGCATGCGCTTGCAGGAGAACATGTGCTGACATGCAATCCGAGCACGTATGTGCCTACATAAAGCCTTCTCAAGGCTATAAATAGTGGACACTTTCTACATGCAAAAAAAGAGGACCAAAAGATTGCTTCCATACCTAAAAGAGAGAGAGAGAGAGAGAAGAAGAAGAAGAAGAAGACAGGAGGGACGCCCGAAGCCTCGTCAACTTCCTTGGTCCCGGATCATCAACGGAGTAAAGTAGCCACTGCAGTGTCGATGTCCACCATCACACTTGTCCAGATTTTTTTATTATACTTAGACTCTACATATTAGAGTTTCCTTTGTACTATTTGTCAATTCTCAATCAATACAAATTTGACAAAATATATAGTATTCCTAGCTAAACTAATGCTAAGTGGATACCATGGCTTTGAGCCAAATACGGTATCACACCACCTACACACCCATCTTGATACACAAACCCAATACCTTGAGGATGAGCCAATATCTTGACATTACCTTGGTGTATCTCAAGGTAAGCTAGAAATAATATTAACCAATACTAATACTTATGCTAACTAGCGTGTGTATATATATATATATATATATATATATATATATATATATATATATATATATATATATATATATATATCAAACTAACAATATTAAATAACTTAGCTTATATATACAACATAATCTCTAATACACTGTGCTACACACTGTTGATGCTGCTGCTTATTGGTGCTGCTGCAGCTTACTGCTTCTGCTGCTTATTACTGCTTCTGCTGCTGCTTCTTCTTGCTGCTGCTGCAGCTTACTGTTTCTGCTGCTGCTGCTTCTCACTGCTGCTGCTGCTTACTGCTGCTGCTGCTGCTTACTGCAGCTGATGCTTCTAATTGCTGCTGTTGCTGCTGCTTATTGCTGTTCTTGCTTCTAATTGTTGCTTGCCCGCTAGCCCCTCACCTAGCACTCATACACACATACACTCACTTATATATATATATATATATATATATATATATATATATATATATATATATATATATGCTTATAAATCAACACGAATAGTGCACATGAATTAAATTAGAATAAAAAGTATCAAACATGTGGAGTGCATCGCACCCGTATTACACTCAATTTATGATACGCTTGCGATACGGCTCCGCCACATCACCAAACGTATCCCGAAGGACACGAGCAAGTCTAGAATCACAATTAAAAGCAACACGAAGTGTTAGCTACTCATCTACGTGCCCGTGTCAAAATGTGACATGCTTAAACCCCCATGTCGGAAGAAAACTCCCAAATCAATCTGTATCGCCAAATTATCGTGATATGACCTACACGTATCCAATTGTAGGCACGACACTAGTCCCACACAACCAAACACATGTCAATCGGTCTAATTGACCTATTGACAAATATATAATGTGACAATCTCGAAATTTCTCCAAAATTGACATAAAATATCGCCTAACTTCCTCCATAGGCCTCCTATGAACTTAATTCCACTTCCTATGGGTAGCCTTAGTACATGCGAGGGTTTCTAATAATTAAATTACTGATTTAGAGTCTAATTAGAGAGGAAAAATTGAATTATACCTATTGGAAGATAGATTTCCAATATAATTCTCTAACTTGAGTGTCAAGAGCCTTCAACTTGTGCTTCTTCCTTCTCCTTGTAGATCCTTGCCTCCTCCTTGTTCCAATAGCCTCCAATGGTGAGTAGAGAAGGAATTGGAAAAAAATTTGGATAGAAATTGGTGTAGGGATAAAAAAATTTGGTTGAGGGAAATTATAGATCTAGAATTGGAATAAATGAATGAAGACAACGAGTCTCTCTCCTCCCCTATGTGACCGGCCTTGTCCCCTACTCCAAGTTACTATAAAGAGTCCACAAAACTCCTTGGGGCTTGTCATAAAGGAATTAATTAAGGAGAAGGTTCTAATCGAATTAGTTTAACTAATTAATTTATTCTTTTCATGAATTGGACTTGTGGTTGGGCTCAAGTCTAAAACTATTGTTGGTCCATGACAAGTCTAGTTGGGTCCAATAGATCCACTAACAACTAATCTAACTAATGGCTAATAACTAAACATTAACTAAATACAATACATAAACATATGCAACCATATCAAATATTGAAATATCATAAGCTAAAAATACCCATACTAGTTATAGTAAAATAAGATATCAATCAAACAATAATTTTTAAAATACCAATTTTTACAATATTACTAATATTTGAAAAAGCAAAAATACTCCTCTCCGAAAAAGTGGTAGTGACAAGTCTACCCCCTTTGGAAAAAAATTGTCCTCGAAATTTAAGTGTGATCGTACTCCTTCTAGGTCAAACCCCCAGCAATCATAGTCCAAGAAGGTCTTATCTAAAATCATACAAAGAACAGTCCTATGCAAAGAACAACATGCACAGTCATGGTCTTCGTCTGTCTTATTACTGTTGTCTCTGTCCTCGATCTGTACCCTTGATCTGTACCCTGGCCTGGACGATAAAGGGTCCAGAGACAATCCTTCACTAAATGCTCCGTTAATCCATAATGTAAGCACGCTCCAAGTCTCTTCCGGCACATCTCACAAGTATGCCCAGTCCTCTTATAATAGGTGCATTGAGGAGCATGTTGCTCCCGTCTCCGAGGTTGTTGTGGCATCTGTTGTACTAGAGCTTGTACTAGGGCAACTATTGGCTCATGCATCTGATATTGCTGCTGATAAGCTCCGAACTGTACGAAAAACTACTGTTGCTGGAGCTGTTAAGCCCCTTGATACTGTTGCTGGAACTGCAGCCTCTTTGTCGGTCCTGCACTGCTACTGGCACCCCCAAACATATCACGGTCCCTCTTCGGCTTCAAGTTCCACTTCCGGTCAACCTTGTGTGCCTCCGCAGTTATCTCAGAATACGTCTCATAGAAAGACGGAATGAGGATCTTCACTTCCCAATTCAGACCCTCGCTGAAATGGATAGCTCGAACTTTTGGCTCCCTCACCAAGTACTCCGCAAATCGGCTCAGCCTCCTGAACTCTGCGGCATACTCCTCTACGGACATGCTTCCCTGTGTAAGGCTCTCAAACTACCTTCCTAAGTCCAATATGTCCGTCCGAGCAAAGAACTTCTTCTTGAAGAAGTCCTTGAACACCTCCCAAGACCGTCCCGCATTAGTAAGAAGTAGCTCATTCCTAAATCAAGTGCGGGCAACGTCGAATAGTTGAAGTCCTACCGCCTCAACCTTCAGATCCTCAGCAAGACGGGATACCCTCATAAGACGCTCGATATCCTCGAGCCATTCGTCAGCATAGACTATACCCTATGTCCCCTTGAAAACCCAAGGCTTTAGATTCTTAAAATTTTGAATATTGCCCGGCTCGAGCTGAACATCATATGGCTGTGGAGGATCCCCTCTATGAACTGCTGCAATAGCTACCTGATGGACGTTTTCCATACTCTGCCACATCATATCTAACTGCATGTGCTGGGCCTCTATCTATGCCCTTTGTACCTCCATCATCTCTCTAAACAGTGCAACTATCGGTGCGACATCTCCTGACAATGGAGGTGGTAGAAGTCCCTCCGAAGCAACTGGGGTAGTCCTCAGAACAGGTGGAGGAGAACCCCCGAAGGCAGTCGAGTCTCCTACATGAACTGATGTCGTAGGAGGTACAACCCATGTTGTCTGAGTGGGAGGTTGAGAGGTAGAAGACCTCGCAGAAGCTGCTCCCGATCAATGGGATCTGGTCTTCAGCGGCATCCTGAAGACATATCGAAACAAAAGAGATCAATTTGACACAAGATAAGATATTATCAAGGAAGGACAACAATATTCAAAGTATTCAGAAGGAATCAAAGTAGCGATTTTAAATCAGATTGGAATTCCTAGTTGTGATTGAGTATCCCTCTCTCATCCTAGTGTCCTATAACATAAATCCTATCACAGGCTCACAATAGTACAACTAAACATTTGTACTATAACGACTTCACACTAGTTGTGAAGTTGGACCTGCATGAGCCACCACAAAAATGTGTCACGATCCACCCCCGGTGAAAGGGCACGAGTACGTGGGTACGTCCAGCCTATGCCACAGCATCGACGGTGGAATGTTGTCTAGGTCAACTATACTATCTAATCATCTCACAATAATGTATAATCTTCCAATAATATCTCAACTCCAAGAAGAAGGACAATATACTTAATGCAACACAATCTCAATAACAAATCTATAGCACAATAAGATATCAAAGAAACCTAACATAACTATGAAGTCTAAATATAACAACAACAAATAGAAACAATATCCAAGTCTCAAATATAGCCGAAAATAAATCCGGTACCAAAATACTAAAGAAAACTAACTATGATAACTAGTGATTCTGGCTAGATCTCCCTGCAGTCATTCCAGAACTAGTGGGTCCATGTCTGTACCATATATAGGTCGAGGTCCGTAGTATATCAGACACCAATTTTCCGGATCCTCTGAAAAATGTTATCCAGTCAGGAATGGAGCGAAGTACAACCCAATAACAGTTCCAATTAATTGACAAAAACTATAAAACAGTAAAATAGGAGATGCTATATACGATGAGAATATAACTGATGATCTAAGAACAATGAAGGAATAGGCAAAACTAGCAACAGAAATATAAATCAATGCGTACAAGAATGAAGCAGATAAACTATAATGTCATAAATAAAACAGGGTAATCTATGAACTGAATATGGAATCTATAATATACCATGTGTTTGAGAGACTAACTAAATATGTGATCGGCTTGGGATATTCAATTATTACACTAAGAAGCTAACTCAACCATACGTGAAGTGTATGATTAGTTAGTAGACAATGATTACACTACTAGCCAATAGTTCTTGATCACATATTTAATTAGTATTTTCTCTACCTCGACTGATACGATAGATCTAATCGACACTATACCGTATCATGAGATACGTAAATTATTAGATATAAAAATACAATAATATATATATATATATATATATATATATACAAGATGAAAATATATATTATCCCTAGCTAAACTAATGTTAAGTGGATACCTTGGCTTTGAGCCAAATACGGTATCATACCACATAAACACCCCTCTTGATACACAAACCCAATACCTTGAGGATAAGCCAATATCTTGACATTACCTTGGTGTATCTCAAGGTAAGCTAGAAATAATATTAACCAATACTAATACTTATGCTAACTAGTGTGTGTGTGTGTGTGTGTGTATATATATAACAATATTAACTAACTTAGCTTATACATACAACCTAATCTCTAATACACTGTGCTACACACTGTTGTTGCAGCTGCTTATTGTTGCTGCTTCTGCTTATTGTTGTTATTGCAGCTTACTATTGTTGTTGCTGCTGCTTGCTGCTGTTGTAGCTTACTGCTTCTGTTGCTGCTGCAGCTTACTGCTTCTGTTGCTTATTACTGCTTCTGCTGCTGCTTCTTGCTGCTGCTACAGCTTACTGCTTCTGCTCCTGCTGCAGCTTACTGCATCTGTTGCTTCTCACTGTTGCTACTGCTGCTTATTGCTGCTGCTGCTGTTGCTTACTATTGTTGCTTCTAATTGTTGTTGCTGCTTCTTACTGCTGCTGCTGCTTCTAATTGCTGCTTGCCCGACACCCCCCCCCCTAGCACTCATACACACACCTACACGATATATATATATATATATATATATATATATATATATATATATATATATATATATATATATATATATATATATATATATATATATATATATAATACTCTAATAGTTATAACCAAGGTAAATTAAATTAGAATGAACAGTATCAAACACGTGGAGTATACCGCACCCGTATCACACTCAATCTATGATAAGCTTGCAATACGGCTCCACCACATCACCAAATGTATCCCGAAGGATACGATCAAGTCTAGAATCACAATTAGAAGCAACACAAAGTGTTAGCCACTTATCTACGTGCCCA
>JAYESA010000020.1:101614220-101637941 GCA_036927795.1 Iris macrosiphon | reverse complement strand
GCTAGCTAATCGGGTTGGTAGCCACTCACTTGGATTATTAGAAGGGAGAAGGAAAGAGGCGCTTCACGACTCCGCTCGCAAGCCGCCTACTGCTCGTTCACCTGCGCACGAACAGCTCGATTAATACTTCTTCCTCTCTTTCCAATCTCGGAATAGAAGTGCAAGTCAATGAACGAAAACAATGAAAACTATCGAAACCGTTCAAGGAAAACAAGCAAATCCCAAAACCAACTCAAAGCACAAAAGCAACAAGCGCATCGAAAACCGAGGCAATAAAAGATAGCAGCGGAGAGGTCCCTCCTGACTCTGCCGCTAAGCCGATCCTTGGGGCGCGGTCCACTGAATATGGGAATCGATTCCGAAGAAACAAATCCATAACGAGGACGAGTTCTTAATTCAATCTATCCCGATCGAACGATACCGTCTTGTGTTTCTTAGCCGCGCTCTCCCCACCGGGAGAACGGGGCGCTACATTCCCCGCCCCGCCCCCCCTCCCAACCACCGCCCTCCCGTGACCACTGTTGTCGACCCTGCTCCCCCCTTCCCCCGCGTCCGCCACCGTCGACCCCGCTCCCCCCCTCCCCGCTACCGCCCCAGCCCCCCTCCCTGCTCCCGCTCCCCCCCCCTCTCTGCCACCTCCCCACCCAAGATCCCCCCTCTCCGCCCCCGCAGCAGCAGCAACATCAGCAGCAGTAGCCGGCGAGCGCGGTCGGCTGCTGCTTGCGGGGATCGGGGAGGGGGAGTGTGGAGGGGGGCGGTGGCGGGGGGGGGGGGGGAGAGGTGGCGATAGCTGGGAGGGCTGGAGCGGAGGTGAGCGACGACGGGGAAGGGGGGGGAGTGAGGGCGAGCGGGGGAGGAGGAGAGCTGACCGTTATGACTGGACGGATTCCGTCAAAAGTGGAATGTCTTGTACATTATGGAAAAAATGTGGGGTGCACCCTGAATATGGGTAAATAAAGTGGAGGGTAAGTCAAAATGAGACATATATGCAAACAACCCTTTAAAAATATATAAAAATTTGGCATGGATTGGGTCACAATTAAGTCTACGTGGGTTGAGATGGCCGCAAAAGTTGTTGAGCTAATGGAGCATCCTAAACACCAAGACGGATGCCTAAGGCGGCAAAATGAGCGCCTTCAGTAACAATTGCTCGAGGTATAAATTATTTTCCGTCAACTTTTAGATTATAACAAGATGGAGATAATATTTTCAGTTTAGAGTTGAGATTTAGATAAATGGGCTGATTGGCTTGTTAATTAATGCAACATGTTTATGGGTTAAATGCATTTCATATGAAAATATATCACATGAATTATATGTCAACAACCTTGATACTATAGCTAAGCTGCATATATTTCTCTTATTGAACCACGATTCAAGTTTTATTTATAGCTTATTTATGTAGATGGAAAATAAATAAAGCCTTCTCAATAGAAATCCCAAATAACTGTGAGCATGAACCAAATAACAACTAGAAGTAAACTTAGGATCTAATTAAGGTTTGAACAATTATGGAATCTGCATCGAAGAAGATGCTTATATAATACTTATTAATATCAGCAAGATGGCATTCATTAAACTTTGAGTCAACTTATATCTTACTTGAGAAAGCACTTTTCTCTATAAATCATAATATGTCAACTTTTAGATAATAATGCGATGAAGATTATATTTCAGCTTAGAGCTGAGATTTAGATAAATGGGCTGAATGGCTTGTCATTAATGCAACATGTTTATGGGGTTTAAGACATTTCATGTGAAAATATGTACACGATTCATTGAATCTGAGTAACATTGATACTACAGCTAAGCTGCATATATTGCTTAGAAAGAAAAAAAATGCCCAAATTTTCAATATAAATTACAAATAACTACAGGCATAAACCAAATAACAACTAGAAGTAAACCTATGATCTAATTAGGGTTACTCTGAACACTTATTGAATCTGCCAGAAAGATGCTTGTATAATCAATAATGCTTATTCATATTAGCAAGAAGTCATTTCATTAAACCTTGGGTCAACTTAAATTTAGCTTATTGTTTGAATGTGTTTGAGAAAGCATATTTCTTTATGTATTTTATCTCATCCTGATTTGTTTAAGTGTTAGTTAGTCTCATATCGGGAAGAGACATACTCTCTCCTTCATATTTTACCCACTTTTACTAAATAAAGTAAATCCATTATTGTTGGGACCCACTTCTCAACATGGTAAGAGAGCAAAACTATTCTCCAACCTAGTGACTTCCTAGTTGACTAAAACTCTTAAGAAGTCTTTGTCTAGACCACGTTATCTTCACTTTCTCTCCAAGCTTGACATACTTGATATCTGCCCTCGAGCTTGCGCAGGTGTATAAGAGATAGCTCCTTTATTTATGTATTTTGTCTCATCTTTACTAGTTTATTATCCTTCATTTTGTCTCATATTGAAAAACTTCTTGAAAGGAGGCATATTCTTTGCTATATATTGTACTCACTTGCATAAATGAAGTCTATTATTATCCAGCCAGCCCACTTCTCAACAAAATAGAAAGAGATAAGAAACAAGCCTAACAATTCTCTTAATACATTCCAAATTCCAAACTATGTCGCACTATCGCACGGACAGGAGAAAATGGTCTGTGTTCATGCAACATAGGTCAAGGACTCAAGGTTTTAAAGGCGTGAGGCCTACTTGAGGCACAAGGTCCTTTGGAGCCTAGACACAAGCTTCTACGAAGCGAGAGGCACATTGTCACAAAATTCTGCAAATTATATATATATATATATATATATATATATATATATATATATATATATATATATATATATATATTGAAAAGCTGTCCCAAGGGGAATTACATCAAGAAGGCTTGCAAGCCCAAGTCACGTCACCAACAAAAACATCAAAACATACAAGCAACTACCCCTACATCAGGACCTCCTCCTTACTCCAAGAACCCTGGCACCTTTGCATGCCTGCAGCCCACATGAGCTTTCCTCATCTGTCGTGTAGCCTCCAATATTAGCTTCTGGCTCGAGAAAGTGTATGCTTCATATCTCCATTTGTTGCGATTCTTCCACAGGATCCAGCAAATTGCCCCAACCATAACTTGTTTGAGGTGAATATTACTCCTTCTCCACCATAGGTTGAATCTATTGTCCACTTCCGCTACCCTCCCTGTAATGCCCATAGCTTGTTGAAAGTAACACCAAACTGTTTGAGCCATATTCCCTCCCTCAAAGACATGATTCACAGTTTCTGTGTCCCGAGTGGCACAACAATGACAGTAGGAGGCTAAAGCATAGCCTAATGACTGTACATCAGTTGGCAGTTTGTTATGAATGATCCACCATAATAGTATTGACCATTTGGCAGGGATACAGCTACTCCAGATATGTTTGAACTTGGCATTTATAGGAAAATGTATGCGGATGTTCTCCCATGCCGATGAAACCGAGAAGGCCCCATTGCTGTTAGAAAACCAAATAAGAGCATCTTCTCCATCCTGCAGTCGAGGGGCTTTATTTTCCACTGCTGTAGAGACCTCTGCACCAAACAACTCCATAATACGAGCAATGTCCCATTCTCCCACTCCGTTTGCAAACTCTTTAATTACTTGTAGATGAGAATTGATGGCAGTTCGAGGGATGAATCCCATCGATAGCTATTGCTCAAAAAATATACTCGACGATCCATCCTTAAGTTGCAGACGAACGAGTCTTTCTCCTAGCTCCCGGCCCCGCAGTAATCTTTTCCATATTTGTGATGTTCCAGATGTGCTATCAACCTAGTTTGGGTGGCACCATGGGAAGTACTTCGCTTTCATGAATTTGGTCCATAAGTTATCCGTGTTGTGCAGCTTCCACCATAGTTTCGTCGTGAAAGAATCCATAACATCAATGAGTCTTCTAATCCCGAGCCCTCCTTCATCTTTAGTCCTAACTACTCTGGCCCAACTCATCCAGGAGCATTTTTGTATCCCCTCCTTTGCACCCAGAAAAATCCATCAAACATGACTTCTATTTGTTTAAAGTACACCGATGGGCGGGTTACTTGCTACAAGGCAGTAGACTGGGATAGATGAAAGCACTGAGTTAAGAAGCACGCGCTTACCTCCATAGGACATGATTTTGTTTTGGTACCCACTTATTCGTGCTTGAATTTTAGTAATGAGGTCTTCAAACATTCCTCCATTTCTCTTACCCCCCATCAGGGGGCAGCCAAGATATATCAGAGGGTGATATTTCAGTTGGAATCCAGTAACCGCCTGCAGCTCCAAAGCTCTATCTTCAGGGAAGAGTTCTGATGTATAAATAGCCGACTTCATCCCGTTGATGCGTTGACCTGACAGTGCTTCATAGTCTTGCAAAACCGCCATCAGTTTTTGCACCGAACTCTTATGCCCACCAGAAAATATTAAGACATCATCAGCATATGCCAAGTGAGAGACCCTAGGGCACCTACTAGGAGAATAGTAGCTGATGTAACCTGGAGACGAACCCAACCTCTAGAGATTTCTACTCAACGCCTCTGCAACAATCACAAAGAGGGCAGGGGATATCAGGTCCCATTGTCGTATCCCACACAAGGATTGGAAGAAGCCAGAGACAGCCATTCACAATTGTGGAGAACCAAATGTTATTTATCAGATGTAGAATCATTTCTAGCCACTTTTTGCAGAATCCAAACCTTCTTGGAACCCGCAACAGAAAGCTCCAGTTGACTCGATCATAAGCCTTGCTCATATCTAATTTAATAGCTGTGTTTCCCCCCAATATTTATGATTAATCATACTTATCATTTCTTGCGCGAACACTATATTATCAACAATTTTCCTTCCCTTGACAAATCCACTTTGTTGAGGCGATATGATCCTGGGGAGAATTGACGTTAATCTTCTAGCCAAAAGCTAAGAGAAGATTTTGTTGATCATTTTGCACAGGCTAATGGGTCTGTAGTCAGAGAAGTTCTTTGGATCATTGTTCTTTGGGATAAGCACAAGCAGTGTGCTTGTAATGGCCTTAGGGAGGGTAAACCCATCAAAGAATAAATGCACAGCATCAAGTTCTTCTGCCTTCACTACATCCCAGTAGTGTACAAAGAAGTTACCTGAAAATCCATCAGGTAAACCCATCAGGTCCTGGGTGCTATTGAGGTCCAGGCTTTTCACTGTGTCAAATACTTCTCCCATCTCTGGTTTTGTTATGAGCTCCACATTATCCTTCTCAGAGATTAGGTTTGGTATAACCGATAAGGTTTGGTATATATATATATATATATATATATATATATATATATATATATATATATATATAATTTTTTTTTTGATATATACCTAGGCTCCACTTGTGGCTACAAGAGCCACCCAACCGGCGGAGGAGGAATTCGAACCTTGGTCTACTCCAAGTCGGCCTGCCACATTACCACTAGGGTAATGCCTTCGATGTATATATATATAAACTCATAACATCATCAAAATTATAATAAACCTAAACACCACAACAAAATATACAATTTTAGATTAAGTGAAAAAAGCAAAACAAATTTTTTTTTACCAAAAATAAGCAAGAAAGACTAAAAGACAACAATAAATTTACAAAAAACAGCAATAAAATAAATGAAAAGAAAAAGCAAAAAAAAAAAAAAAAAGAAATAGCAAAAAAGAAAACATAAACAACAATAAAAATAGGTGAAGATTTAACAAAAAACAAAACTAAAACATATACTAAACAAAATTTACTGGTGTAGGTCAACGGCAGATCGGCCACATGCAGGCAGGCTTCGACAGAAGAGAGGAGACATAGCATGATCGGGTTAGGATTTTCTTTTTTACATTAATTTTTGGTCGGGTTGGGTAGAAATAGGCCGGGTCGGGTCCGGAACTGGGTTGAGCTCAAATTCAAACAAGTAGGTTCCTTGTCGGCCTTGTTCCTTGGGTAGAGGCGTGCGCCTTATGGACTGATGCTCGCTCGAGTGAAGGAGCTGCGCCTGTGCATATTTGAAGCGCCACCTACGCCTTCAGCTTGAGGCTCACTTTCTAAAACACTAACACATGTGACTACTATAGTACTATTGTTCTTTAAATGTCCATGTTCTGTACCTGTATTCGTGTCCTTCTCAGTAATCGTGTCCGTTTTCCTGCGACATTGTTTCCAAATAACTGTTCATAAAAAATAACAATTAGAAGTAAACCAAGTTTCTAGTCAAGGTTTGAACAATTAATGATTTTGTGACTAAAAGTATACTAATATAATATAAACATAAGAAATCATACTCATAAAGTCAGGAACATTTCTCATAAGCTCAACAATTATTTCTCATGATCCAATGGAATCCTTGGAAGGCTCTATCAGATCTACTTTAGGTTGACGGACAATGGAAGAATTTGTAGGTGGTGCACCAACTGGGCACACTTCTATTATTTCCTAGTGACATTCTTAAGATGGTACCTTGCTCAATGCTTATGTGACTTTAACCAACATGTGAAGAGAAAACGAGTACCTTCATCACACTCACGTTTTAGTTGTAACTACACATATAATTGAACACGTGAAGAAAAACAAGTACCTGCATCACACTAACAATTTAGTTGTAACTACACTAGTATAATTGTTTTGTTAATGAAGTGCAGTTGCAAATATGCGACATTTGATTTTTCTTTCTTTCTTTATGGCTTCTATCTTTCAAATTAGGATGTATTAGTCAATCAGAATTTTAGAATCATATATAGTAATTTTGAAATCCAATGTTAGTCAATTAAGATTTCACTACCATCCATTAGTCAATTGTGATTCAATAACCACTATAGATGGAGTTTTAAATCACATGGGGTTGTTTTGTATTCATTTTTTCACATTATAACTACATCTTGAAAATGTGTGATTTTGAAATATTAAACTCCTATCATTTTAAATTTGGTCCTTAAGTTTTTCATATCCTTCCTCTTCTTTGCCAAAGGTGCAGATCTGAGTATAACCTCTCCGATCAAGTGCCTTACTTATCTAAGGTATCCTAACCATGTCGTCGACCCGAAGACCCTCTCCGAATGCCTTAGCCTTCCCATCAACCGCCTTTGTCCTCCTTCCACACAACCTGTCTTTGTCCTTTCCCATAACCGCAATCCTACAATCTACAATATACTGCTATACATGCATAGCCTATCGCTGGTGATACTATTGATAAATCCATCACAATGGGAAAGGAATGTGTCGACGTCGATGAATGATGCGAAGAACTTTGAGATTTTTTTTTTCATTTTCTTGAACTTTGAGATTGTTTTGGTTTTACTTCTTTATGATTTTTTCCAAGAAAATGGTTGCTTTTGTTAAACATCAATTAAGAAAAAAATAAACTATTTATGGGTTGATTTTTGTCAATTAAGAATCGATGAAATATGAAAATAAAAAGATGCAAAATTACATAATCAAGGTGTTAATTGCCTTCAATGGCTTCACCGTACTTGTAGTTATATTTATTGCAATTATTTTATGCGACATAGCTAAATATGGCTAATAAATTTTGATTTTCTAATTCTAATTGAATTAGAAAGATTTTTTGTATTATAAGTTTTTAATAAACATGATTATTCATGAATTAGGATGTCAATCTAACCATATATTTCAACACTTTGCATTAAATTTTGATGATAACATGATCAAATTTTTTAGTCACATTTAAATTACTTATATTAACAAACTATCTTAAATTATTTTTCATATATATAATACAAAAATCGATGAAAGCAATAAATATTGATTATAGGAATATATTGTAGTCTAGTTTCATAATCACGAAAAAAATCACAAACACTGAAACTGATGAGTTTCGTCTGAAATCATCGTGATTGTGATTTTGAAATCACAACAATAATATGTTTCTTAAATCCAGATTGACTAACCCCTTTAGGAAACTTCAATTGTGTTTTCAACCACAACAAGCATGTTAGGTGCATTTTCCCTATGTCTAGGGCCATATTTTATGTAACGTTAACAAAATCAATATCCTTCTTTAACACTTTAAACCATGTTTAAGGCCTACCCTTTAGTTATATTAGCTCCATTAACAAATATATTATTGTTGCTCGTTATAGGAGCATTTGTTAGTCTGGATAACACATGTCCAAACCATGTAGGTTGATTTTCTCTCGTCCTCAATTCATGCCACCTCTGAGTTTTCAGGGGTACACTTATTTCTTATTATATCCATTACAAGGTAGTCAAAGGCGCAAGGCGCACTCAAGGCGCAAATGGTCCAAATCGCCCGAGGCGCAAGGCGCACTTAAGGCGCGCGCCCGAGCGACACGAGACGCAAAAATTATATATATATATATATATATATATATATATATATATTCACATCGGATTTCTACATTGATAAACATGTGTGCTTCAAATTCTCCCATGTCTAGGTTGCAATCACTTTGAATTGAGTGAGTGAGAGAGAAAACAATAAAAAAAAGTACATCAGTTCAAAAAACAGTCTAAAAATAGTACAACAGTTAAAAAAATAGTCGAAACATGTTATTTTTTCACAAGATTTTCAAGGCGCGCCTAGGCGCGCCTTAGCTATTCCAAGGCGCTTGAAAAAGGCGCACCTAGGCGCGTCTTAGGTGCGCCTTAAGAATTGCGCCTCGCCTGGAGTGCCCTGAGGCGCTGCCCCTGCGCCTAGGAGCAAGGCGCGCCTTAGGCGCGCCTGAGGCGCGCCTTTGACTACACTGATCCATTAATGTATTGTCACTCATCTATCTTAGTATTTTTATTTCGAAAGGCACCAAATTTTTGGACATGTTGCTTCTTAATTGCCTAATACTAGTATATAAAGCATGAATGTTCTTATAGCATTCTTGTAGAATTTTCTTTCAACTTCAGATATATCTTACGATTACAAAATACTCCAGACTCACTCCATTTCAATAATCTTGTTTTAATTCTTTTATGACATTTAACACAATCTCTCTATCATGATGAATCATTGATATTGAATGCCGAAAACTATTACTCTTAGGTATCTCTTGTCCATCTATATGGACGTGCCTCTTATTTTTCTGACTTCTGGTTGAAATTACATTTCATCCACTTTGTTTTTCTTCTACAAATCCTAAATCTCTTTTATTTCAAAGTTTCTCTCCGCACTTCAATTTTAGCATGTAATCCTTCTCTACTCTCATCAACCAACACAATAGCATTAACAAACATCATATATTGTGGAACCTCATCTAGATATAGAAGTAATTTTATCCATTACTATTGCAAAAATCTAATAACTTAACGCTCTTAGGAACACACACACATATAACCGCTCGAGCGCACATGATATGCGTATGCGTAACGAGGGCAAACCTATACTATGTCGCAGATGCACGCGTGAGGAGCTACCCCCTAAATTTAAGCTCCCTAACATGGGTCTTCCCTCCCTCCTGCCTGCCCATCCAGTACTGTACAATAAGCTATTTTTAAGCTAAAAATGGCTATATATATAACCTCATTTACTGTCAACCCTAAGTTTCTATTTATGTAGAGGGAGGTGGGTGGAAGTAACAAAGTGAATATTTTACACTTCCACTTCCATTGTTTGGATAGCGGATGGTGGGAGAGAGTATTTAATAGTCACTCATTGTCTTCCGAATGTCTCCCTCTAAATTAAAGTTTTCACTTCCAAAAAAAGTTGATGTTGATTTGATCTTGTTTTAATTTCTCGATAGTATTAATTACTTCTAAATAATTAATTTGTAATAGTTAACATTAGGTATTTCATAGGTACTCCAGGTACTCCTTGAATCCGACTGCCTATATGTTCATAAAATTCTTTTTCATATCATAATGTAATCCAACTTCGGGTGAATATGTATTGATAACATGCTACCCTAATACTAACTTAACTAATATTATCCTACCTTTTTTTCTCCAGTTACAACACTATTCGTTAGTGATTTATCTACAAGTATCCCTACTCCTTTGGCTCTTTTCACTTGTATTCCAAAATCTAAATCCAGTAGTATCAATTTATTTCAATTTCTTAGATAAATTATATTTATCTTCCTCCTAATCATTGTAACCAATAACTCCATTCATTTTTCCATTAATGATTCTATGTTTGATGAAGCTAATCTAATTCTACTCTCATGCTCCAAATCCTTGCATCATTTCTTCCTATACCATAGAGTCTCTTGTCTACTGGTTGCTATTTGTTGCTATATTGGAATGACAATGCTGTGCACCGCTTTTAGGGAACACCCTAGTCCATCCTTGCTCAATTGATATTGCACCGGGGTAGTATCAATGCAATGTGTACTCAACGGTGACAACGTAGCAATAACGATGCAACATGTCACTATTGAGAAACACCTCAGTGTGTATTTTAAGCTAGCTGTCGCTACTGAGAAACACCTCAATGTGTAGTTTAAGCTAGCTGTCGTCTGCCTAATGAAAACCTCCTTTATTCAGGTTTGGGGTCGGAAGTGGAAATATGGAACATAGCACATTACGAAGTTAATGATCGTACTAATTATTTTTCATAAATAATTAATAAAGGTGATTAGTAGTAATGACACCTGGACTCCGTACTGTAGGCCAAAATGTCAGGGTCGACGCGATGACACGACTGCGTATGCTGGATCCGGGTCAGACTCGCTAAGATGACTAACAGACATGGAAAGATGACTTTGAAGATGAAAAACACGCTAAAAATTTAAAATAACATACCTTGAAATCATGGGATTTGAAAGGCAAAGAAGCTTTCATCAGTTTTATTTTGGATTCTCTTCCTATATGTTTGCAAAAGGTTTTTTGAAGGCTTGCATTTAGCCATATTGCTTTCCTATTGCTACTGATACTCTCTCCATAAACTTAAACTCATCTATAATGCTATTGCTGCCTCCTTGTATACACTCTCTCTCTCTCTCCCCCCTAAAAGATTTACCTTCTCTTTTTTCCCCTTTCTGACCATTGGCTTCTCCCGTTCTTGTTATCTTCTCTATTTTCCATCTCAAATGTATTTCTTTATGTGAGCAACCTTAATTGTGCTAGGATAAAAAAGCCCTCTGAAGTTTCAAAAGGACATCTAAAAACATGTATAACCTATGTCTCACTCTCATCTTAATTCATAATTGAATTTTACTATGCTCACTTCTTTCTAATTCATAATTGAATTTTACCATGCTCACTACTTTCAAGAAAAAACTTTTGAAATGGCTCTTCTCCGTCCCTCTCATACATTCCCTATGCCCAACCATAACAATTATTATCAGCCATCTCTCTTTCTTGAGCAACCATCTCATTATATTAAGTACTTTGAAAAGATAAAACTCAAAGACCAACTTTTCTAGAGATGAAAAAAAAACTCAAATTTTCATGCATTTTAATAATACACATACATTTTAATCTACTCAATTAATGTAAAAAACATACCTAATTACATTTATGCTGGTGCTTTATGTAAAATACATTTAAACAAAGCAATGCATGATCAAAATATAAAAATAAAACAATATAACTTAATTAATTAAGGGAAGGCAAAGATAATTTTAGGGGTATTCAATAGAAATAACCAAAATAAGATCATCTTTATAGATATTATTTCATATCTTTAAACATCGTATCCCCGCACTAGTACCTAATTTTTGGACTCTTAGACTGTGCTTGTGTGTCCTTCAATTATGTGTTTGAAGGACCCGACTCTTGAATTATGCACATGCACCCATACCCAAGTCGAGATAACACATAACAATGTTATAGATATTGGATATATCGATAGATATATTGGACTGAGACCCTGATCAACCTATGTCGTGTGTGTGTGTGTATATATATATATATATATATATATATATATATATATATATATATATATATATATAGCGTTTTGAGAAAAATCGACCGATATATTAGTCAAAATCCGATATATCGATCGATATGATATTTGACGATATCGTTCGATATATTAAAATATCGAATATTAAGAAGAAGCTGTGTTTTCGGATCGGATTAGGTCCTATCCCGTCCGCTTTATAACCTATAACAAAAAACCCCAAACTCGAAGTCCTATACGGTTATACCAAACTCTTTGTGAGCATTCCTCTCTGCCGTTGCCCTCTCCAAGCGCTCTCTCTCTCTCTCTCTCTCTCTCTCTCTCTCTCTCTCTCTCTCTCTTAAGTCACAAGTACGAGGAGGAAACACTCCATTCTCTCAAGACGCGACCGCAAAAGGTAAGCTCTATTCTCTGATCTGATATTATTAATATTACTATTTTTATATTGATATAGTATTATTAGTATTACTAGTTTTCTTATATGTACTTGTAATTTTATAATTGTTAGCTTTTTACCATGTTATGATGTTATATTAGATATTTTTTGTTAGTTATTACTTAGTTTTAGCCTTTTTAAACATTTACAAAATTTAGTACATCTTGAAATTTGATAGGACATTTAGTATATTTAATATATTTATTGATTCCGATATTTAAGCAAATCTTTGATACCCGACAGACATCTCAAAACCTAAATAGACATGAACCTAATATCCGATATCTCGAACATTGGTAAGTAATTAGTAAGACTTAATTAATGGTTAGGCTACAAGACAATTGAACTAATATTCATAAATATAGTAATAATCAATTAATAATAAGTAGTTGATTGAAATTTATTTTTATTCAAAAATATGTAATGGATAATTTTTTTTGAGTAACTTATGCTTAATTGATATTAAGAGACTAAGTCTATTGATATGTTACCGTATTGCTTAGATAATTAGCTATTAACAAATAAGGAATTAAGATGCGTAAATAATATTATGTAATCAATAATGCTTCAAACTATGAATTTTTTAGGGTGTTTAATTTTTTATATAATATTACTAATATATGATGCACTTTTCTACCAAACAAATTTTGAAATGTAGGAGAATTCCAATTCCCCATTTTGGAAGGTAAGGGATAAGAAAGTGGAAGAAATTCAAGGACTTTCTCCGTTATAACTCCTAATCTTACCTCCCTAGTACCTCTCGTTATCCAACATGCCCTAATCTTAAATAAAGAGAGGTGGAGGCACTGACAAGCTTATTATTGGTGAGCGTCTCAATGCATAGGCTCTTTGGGGCCCTAGCATCTCTGACACAAGGATTTATGTGGCTTGGTACTGAGAAAACCTCCTAAACATGCGAGGCGCCTGCCTTGGCCATCTTGGGCTGCCTTACCCGCGTCGATCTGCCTTATTAAAATTCCCAGCCAATATCCATTTAACTTTTAGTCCAAATAAAAATATAAAGGGATTCCAGTTTAGTTCCCTCTGTCCTCATTGTTTTCCCCTAAAATTTTGATTCCACTTTAGGCCTCTCTAGTTTCCTCTCTACCCTACTCCGACTTGGACTCCAACAACCCTAACCCCAACTTTGAATCTTTTAGTCCCACCCACTCTATTTTTTTAGTCTCTTTTATCTGATTCCAATGTGGATGCTGACGATTGACCTCTGAAACTCCACTAACTATCTCTCCTCTCTTAGTTCTCTTCTACTTTCTCTTGTATGTCTGGAAGATTAGATGAATATGGAGGGGATGGGTAACATGGGTTTCTTTATGGAACATGAGGCAACATTGAACTATGTTGCATGACACAAAATGATATCTCACGGTTCAGATATAGGTATACGGATACGGATTCGGCACCTATGTTGGTGTTTGTGTCTTGTTCGATACGTGTCTATCGATGCGACACAGACATGACATGAATTTGGAGTGTCCATACTTCCTAGTCAACGAACAAAGTCCAAAAGATAAACGAACAAAGTCCAAAAGATAACTTCTAAATATAAAGAGAAGATATAAACCCACCCACAACACTAAATACATATTTGTCTTAACCACTGTACACCTCAATTTTCAGTCTTGAGGTTCACGCGTAGCGGCTTTAAGGCCCTCCGTAGTGCTTTTGAGGCTTTGCTCCTCGTAGTCTAATGTCGTCTTAACAAGCTTTGGTTGCCATTCACAATGGAAGATCTAATGGAAGCCAACAACAAAATCGATTCGAGTAGGATGCCTAGGAGATCAGGTGCCAGTATTTCAAAAACTCCGTTAGACGCACCCTTGTTCCTCATTCTTTGAGGCAAGTCTTATTCACCTAGGCACATCTGAGGCATGCGCCTAGGGCGTCTCACACCTACTTTTGAGGCGCTTGAGGCTCATTAACCTACTATTTTTTTCTTCTGTATTTTCTTTTTTGTAGTATATATGTTTTAGTATTTAGTGTTTATATAACAATTCAACTAATCCTTCTATTTTACTTGATAGGTTTTCTATCATAACTTTTGATGTTTTCAAATTAATCAAGTAAAGATAATGGTTGAAATATCATCACCAACTAGATCCTCAATATAGAAACAATATCAAATGTATCAAATCAATTGACTAATATTTGTATTGTAATTATTAGATTTTGTACTGGAGGATGATGATTGTGATGAATCCATCGGTAGCATTGTTGATGGAGATGATAATATGGTGTGTTTAGGAGTGGATTTCCATTGCTCAGTCTACTAAAATTTAATTCAGTTTTTACTTGTTTTCTAGGGGTTTCAATTAGTGAGTTTGTAATGAGAGTTATATAATGCTTCCTTGTACAAAGGTTAAAGGAGTTGTATTCCTTGTTGATTTTAGATATTGTGTTCCAAGTTCTAGAATGCTTCCTTGAAGGAAGGTAAGAGGAGTTCCTCCCTGTAGGGTAACTCTTTTGGACTATAAAAAGGGAGTTCTGTTTTCATACTTTTAATGAGATATTTGGAGACCTTGTAACTTCTTAACTGAAGTGCATGAAGATGAGTATTTTGGAGGAAGAGTTCTCCCCTCTTGACTCGTGTATATTTTTTCCATTCTGCACTTCATCATTCACATCAAAATCTATTGGAATAAGGTCATTGCACCTGTTACGCCCCAGTACCGAAATACGGAGACGGACATTGCCAGCTACCACGTACAAGGTATAGAACGTCGTACGACGATCACTGCTGTAACTAGACAATGGGGTGCATACTACAATCAAGTCGCTTAGGGTCAAGTCACTTAGGGTCACGTAGAGCATCTATGTCTCAATCAATCAAACAAGAAGTAGTAAATACAGAACATATATGATAAAGCAGAAATGTGTCCCAAACGCTCTATCAAAATATTCTGGAAACCAGTTGTACAAAATGAGAAGTTGGTAGAGTAACAAAAGTACATGATCGTGATCAGCTGCAGTCTGATTAGTTACAATCATGTAAGAGAAACTAAATGTCCAGACAACCCGGCCAACATGTGCAGGTGGCTAAACACCCAAAAGAGTAAAATGTACAATGACGAGCAGGAAAAAAGAAACTCACTCATGTCCCTCAGTGGCTATCCGCCGGGTGCGTGCCATTATTCAGGGGGAAGTAAGCTGGATCCTCAGGTGCTGGCTCTAAACCTGGCCATGCAAAACCAGTGGGGTTAGACCCTAAATAACAAGTACCACAAGAAAGTACGAATGAAGAAACAAAAGCCCAAACAATATATATATATATATATATATATATATATATATAGTGCTTGAACCAAGAACCATAGGCGTATACACCATCATCGAGGCAATATGAAACTCCTACACCAAACAAGGATAAGAAGTGCCACACCACATCGAGATAATGCACATCCTCTGATTCAGGTCAAGCTATAGGATTCTGCGTAACAATTTTGGCCCATAGCCTATCGTAGCATAATAGCCCAACCCTACAACCAAACAAGGACAATGGTTGAACCATCACACAACGACAGTCCATGTTCCTAAACTGCTAATAGAAGATATAAACACAATCAAGCTTAATTATAGAACAACCAATCACTTGCACGACTTGCTAGATGGAGTCCGGGTTATCCTAAAATTTTGATGCAAATAATAGAAATCCTCAGATCGTGTGCTGTTCAAGCGGAGCTAGCCAAGCCATGATAATCGTCGCGTAACACGTAGTATTATGCACCAGTCCCTCGTAAGGCCACCGTGCTAAGATCGCATAGGACGCATAGTACAATATAGTAATTGGATATTGCAATCCACTAATACAGATTTAAACAATATCCCTGGGGGCCAGCCTTGCACACCCCAGTTGGATACCTGAGGGCAGCTTGTCATACACGACCTCGGAATTCCGTCTCTTCCAATGCTCTACAAGTTTTAGTTAGCTAGTTAACCCTATGGTTAGCTGGAATCGCATGGTGTGGTCACATGGTCATTTCTCCTATATGTCGTACCCTGGTACGGCTACGCTAGATACGAATCCACTTTGTCACTTGATGGTTCAATTTGGATTCCTCCCAGCGTGATACAACAATCAAATAATTTCTGTCCACGCTTGATTATTGACTACTATCATGTCCATGTTGGAGAAATCGTATTGTGTCACATGTCGCGTAGCATATAGGTACACCTCGATGTAAAACATGTAACATATAACATGTAGGAATACTTAGCACGTAGGAACACAACGCGTAGTAAATGTATCGACACAGATTCAAGTAGTCGAGTCAAATCACCAACTTGTCAGTTAATCACATTGGTTCTATCATATTGCAATACATAGGTCAAGTCATGCACATATGTCAAGTCACTTGATGCTTGGTCTAACTCTATGCATAGTCGGGTCAAGCGCATAGCCAAGTCTAACACATAGTCATTGAGCTTAATTACACTTACAATCATCAAGATACACATGAAATCACGAAATCACGAAATCCAATGAAATATACAAACCAAGCAAATCAACAAAATATGCACATGGGGTCCCATGAGACTGGGCCGCATGAGTCGCATGGGACTGGGCCGCATCCCGCATGAGACTGAGTCGCATGAGACTGGGCCTCATGAACTCCTGGCTGCATGAACTCCGAGCTGCATGAGCTCCGGGCCACATAAACTCCTAGCTTTGTAAAATTTCATGCGTTCAGTGTTCTATGCATTCGGCTTAAGAACGCATGTGCAGATCAGTTATGCGCCCAACAAGATAGGTGCATGCTAGAAGAGGTCGCATGAAACTGCGGACTGCATGAGACTTAAGGCCGCATGAGACTCCATTGTCCCTGATCAGCACATACTCTATGGAAAAAGTTATAAAAATTCGAAAACTTGTTTTCTTCATAAAATCTTCATCTTAACTCCAAATCATGTGAAACAAAAGTCAAAATCACACG
Organism: Iris macrosiphon; assembly: GCA_036927795.1. Taxonomy (NCBI): domain Eukaryota; kingdom Viridiplantae; phylum Streptophyta; class Magnoliopsida; order Asparagales; family Iridaceae; genus Iris; species Iris macrosiphon. The sequence continues at coordinate 101,620,769 of JAYESA010000020.1, read as the reverse complement.
AAATTGAATTCTCCACCACATGGAACAATTAGTTTTCGAAAATGACAAATTTTAATTGATCAAAACCAAGAAAAACTCATGGAACCCATAAAATCGTAACTTTAAAATGTAGATCTACTCAAATCTATCCATCAAAACCACAAACTCCAAGTATTAAAAATGCTTAGAAACTCAATTCACACATATTAGACTAATAATATACAAGCAAAAGCAAGAATTAAAATCTAAGTGTTTCTCCATATCATGCAAGATGTACTTGCCTAAAATGAAGAAGGAGAGAAAATGAAGAGAATGAGAGAAGAGAGAGAAAGAAGATGGCTTATATAGGTTAGGGTTGGATGCTTGGCCAATGGATCAAGTCATGACCAATCCTAGCCATTCAAATAAATCATGAGCCCAAACTCAACCAAAGAATGGTAGTCTCCATGTAACATGAACTATACTAGCAAGAAATAAATACATTTCAAATACGTATAACCGAAACGGGGAGTGACAACACCTGTCTTCATAATTATGGGATCATTTAGATGCTCCATTATTGTTTTTTTTCCCTAATATACTAGAATGGGACAGATAGCAGCAAGAGTTTCGTTGCACAAATATACAATCATTTCTGTCATACATTGGTAGTCGGCACCATTCATTACTATTACACATCCTAATTTGTATATAAATCATGTAATATTGATAGTTCTAACTTCTCGGTTCAACTTCAAACCCATGCATTATGCAAAATCTAAATGACAAAATGGATAAAATTTAACTCATTTTAATGTGTATTACTGTATGTTTCCTGAGTTAAGTTTTAGAAAAGTGCCTTCGGTTTGCTTTGATATTTATGCTGTTAAAATAATATTGAATTTGTTTTGAAGTTGATTTGCTTAAGGATTTTTATCAAAGTTGTTAGTCGGAAGTAATTCCTATTATATAGTGGTTTTTTTTGGTAGAAGTTGTTGGAAGATCTTTGTGCAAACTCTTTCCAATACAATGAATCTTTTCAAGAAAAACTTTGGTAGAAGTATCTGAAGAATCTTTTCAAGAAAAACTTTGGCTACTTTTGATGGAGGTCTTGGTTCATGGGTTCCCCTCGAAGCAAAGCCACCCCTCCATACGGGTATGTGCCAATTGTACAAAGCCTAGTCTTGTGGGCTCTGGCGATTAGAATGAAAATTATCAGAATCAATCAGAAGCAGATGTTCAACTAGTTCAGAGGAAAAAAAATGAAGTAATTGTTTCTGGATGTTCAGTTGGGCAAAGTTGCAGGTTCACATAGTGACATAACCTTCATTCGAAGGGTGGAATGTTGCAACTGTCTTATTCCTGCGCTTCCTACCAATGCTTGATCTGACCACATGACAAGTTCACTTTTTTGCATGTTGCAAGTGGTAGTGAAGTAATCGGCAATACTTTGAGAAAATAACTTAATACAAAGTCCAATAAGAAGTCGAAACGGGTGAGAAAGAAGTTCTATATGGTATTATGGTACTTGTTTGAAATAAAATTTTGGAAAGCCTAGATGTGCCACAATGGCGAAGAATTTGTGAAGTGCTACAAGGACTTGAATGTTGGTTGGTTACCACCAACTTTAAAGTCCAAGGGGGGACATAGCCCCCCCCCCCCCCCCCCCCCCCCCCCCCCCCCTTTTTTTTTATATATATATGTTGATTACTATATTGAACTTTTTTTTTTACAATTTAAAAATATATATTAGTTTGGTCCTTAAGAAGAAACTAGCTCTAGTGGTAATGCTTAGGGCTTTCAATTGAGAGGTTACCAGTTCAAATCTCATCTCTTAATAAAATGTTTTACATATTTTAAAAACTTATGTAAATTTTTTTGCTTCCTCTTTTGTAACAATTTGAAAATATTGTCTTTGATTTTTTGTCATTTTTGTTTGAGTTTGAGTTTATTTTTTTTGCTATTGAAGTTCGATTAACATGATAATTTTAAGGATTTCCATAGCACCGCCTCTCTAGAATTTTAATCCCGACTCCGTCCCTGGTTACCACCCTTTAATGGTTTACCTTGAGGCCAAGGTTTGTTCAATGTTGTAGTTTTAGGTAATTTCTTTGGGTTTTGTTTGATAATTAGGTTCTTAAGATAATGTTGAGTTTGATTTGAAGTTGACTTGTTTTAGGATTTGTTATCAAATTTTTTTAGTGGGGTGTTATCTTTCTGTTTAGTCGTTGCTTCTTGATAGAGGAAGATCTTTGTATAAATCATTTACAATATAATGAATAAAGTATCAGAAGACTATCATCAAGAAAAGCTATGGTTTTTTAATTAATGGGAGGTCTTGGCTTCCCTTGAAGCCAACCACATATGGAGATGTTCGTGGGTTCTCCTAAAGCAAAGCCACTCTTCCATATACATATATATAGTTATCACAGATTTAGATTAGGATTTCAGCAATAACATCATTTATGGCCGTAACCACTTTATGCTTATATGATTATATGTATTTTGTAATTGTGAAGAGTCATTAGTCTTATTTTCTTATGTATGTCAAGTAGTTGTGGATGTATTTATCATCATCTGTTAATATAAATACACATGAGGTGCAACTTAGAATTTTATGCGCTTGCACTCTCATCTCCTAACTTTCCTCTCTTATCAAACTTCACTTGGTATCAGAGTAACTTGAAAGCTACTTTGTATCCCTTCCACAACTTTCGTCGATAATTTTTTTGGGCATTGTTTAGTGGTTATGTGATCATTTATGATCTCATTGTTTGTGGTTGATCGTCGTTGTTCGTTGTGAGATATATGATTTATATAGATGTTAGTTGACTGTTCGTTGTTAGTCGTGGCTCTTTGTGAGATCTATGGTTTCTAAGATCTTGTATTTCTGTTGCATTTGCAAGTATGGTGGATAGAAGATCTTCTAACAAGGTTACTAGTCGTCGTTGTGGTGGTCCGGACAATCCTTTTACTGTTATTCATAGTAATAATGAATTGGGTAAAAAAATATTGTGGTAAAACTCAATGGTGTGAATTATGTTACTTGGTCTAAGTCTATCAAAGGAGTATTGGGGGATAAAGAAGTTGAAGTTTTTGGTAGAAGTGCCCATGTCTAAAATGTCGGCTGGTTATGAGACAATGATAAATGTAGATGCATATATTGTATCGTGGTTGTGGCATAGTATGGAACCACACATCGTCTCTAATATTCAGTAGTATGAGTCCTCCAAATAGATTTGGGCATTTCTGGAAGAGTCATATTTCCAGAAGCAAAATGTGGCACGCATCTATGAGTTACTGTTTAATATAAAGTAGAATTTAAAGCCTATGAGTATTTGACTTCAAATAAGACTTGGTGGGAGGAACTCTTGCAGTATCATTCAGTTACTACTAACTTGAAAGAAGCTTAACTACAAAAAGGGGCCCATGTTTCGTTAATCCTAGCTCCGCCTCAAGGTGCAGTTGGTTGTACAAGGGTATAGCCAAACATATGGTGTTAATTATATAGAGACTTTCCCTATGTGGCTTGTCTGAATTCAATTTACATTCTTATCTATGTGGCGGTTAATCACCAATGACCTATGTATCAGTTGGACATCAGGAATACTCTCTTCCATGGTAACTTATAGGAGGTTTATATGGACCAGCCATTACGATATGTTGTGTCTGGTGGTGAAAATATGGTTGTCGATTGAAGAAGGCATTATATGGACTAAAAAAATATTCTCGAGCTTGGTTTGATAAGTTCAGTTCAATTTTCATTCTATATGGGTTTCGACGCACTTCGTCACATCATTCAATATTTAGCTGATCTTCTACAAGTGGTTATTGTGTTGATTGTTTATGATATCATTATATGTGGGAGTGACTATGTTGGTATTTCAGACTTAAAGGCCTATCTTAGTCGTCAGTTTCATACTAAGGATGTAGGTAATCTTCGATATTTTCTTGGAATTGAGGTTACTTGATCTAAGTTGTATGTATATATGTCGCAATGCAAGTATGTTTTGAATTTGCTTTTAGAGACATGAATGTTGGAATCTCGGGCTGTTGATATTCCTATGGAATCTCATGCCAAATTTGATGTTGACGTCGGGCTCATTTGAGGATATTGGACTATACAGACGGCTGGACGGAAGGTTATCTGTCTTACCGTTACATGACTGTATATCCCCAATGCAGTTAGAGTAATCAGTTAATTTATGCAGGCCTCTCGGCATCCACATTAGGTGGTTATATCTCATATTTTACGATATGTAAAGGGTTATTGTATAAACCATTACATACTCATGATGACAGACTTTGGTGATGCTAATTGGACGAGTAGTTGGAGTAATAAGATGTCTACTTCTAGATATTGTACCTTTCTCGTAGGTAATATTGTGACGGGGCGCAATGAGAAGGCTCGTTCTAGTATAGACTATAGAGGCCGAATACGGTTCTGTAGCTCATACAACTTCTGAGATGATATGAGCAGTGTTCTAAAAACTAGGCGGCCGTCCGCCGCACCGAAAATTCCAATTCGGCCCTCCTAGGCGCCTGTTCGGACCTAGGCTGGCCTGTTCGACCAATTTGGCCCAGTTCGGTCAATTCGGCCAAGTTCGGCCAATTCGGCCAAGTTCGGCCCAATTCGGCCATGTTCGGCCCAATTAAAAAAAAATATCAAAATTTCAAAATTCAAAATTCAAAATTTCAGATTTGAAATTAAAATATTCAAAAAAAAGTTCAAATTTCAAAAAAATTTCAAATTTTTAAAAAAATAAAAAGAAATGTAATAAATATTCAAAAAATTAGGAAAAAAAATCTAAATTTAAAAAATTTCAAATTTTTAAAAAAAATTAAAACTGAAAATTCAAATTTCCAAATTTTTTTTTCTGTGCAGCCGCCTAGGCGCTAGGCGGCCCTTTGGGACACCGAATCCGCCTAGCGCAATTTATAACATTGGATATGAGTGCGGTTCCCTTCTTCACGAATGGAAATTATGGTTCCTATCTATTCTTATGAAAACTATATCAACCATTTTCATCGCAACTAATTTCGTGTTTTATGAGGGTACGAAGTTTATCGAGGTGGATTGCCATTTTTTTGTGTTTATTGGTAAAAAAAACAAATGGTCACTCCACTTGTTCGGTTTGAAGGTCAGTTGGATGATATCCTTACCAAACTATTTGCTCGTATTCCATTTTCTGATTTATGTAGCAAATTGAGCATGTTGGATCTCCATGCTCCAGCTTGAGGGATATGTTAGAGTTATAAGTCTTATTATTTTATGTGGGTACATTCAAGTGGTTGTGGGTTTACCTATCATCATATGTTAAAATACATTATTTTATTATTTTATGTGGGTACAATCAAGTATTTGTGGGTTTACTTATCATCATATGTTAATATAAATACACTTGAGGTACAACTTAGGGTTTCATTCTCTTGCACTCATCTCTGTCTCTTTTTCCTTCTCTTGTTCTAAACTTAACTTTTACATATAGGATTGTAATGCATACCCAAATGGAAAGTAATGTGATACAAAAATTAACCTTTCTTATAACATTAGTATCAGTAACATGTAAATATTTTCTTTCAATTTGTGTTTTACCTATGGTTGGCTCAACCTTATCTCATTCTGCATGCATATGTGGAATATCCAGTACTTTAACCTACTATTCAAACTAGTTTCTTGCAATTTTCTCTTTTGAGTTTTGAGCTGTACGAAGATATAAATTCAGTTGTCACTGTTTCGCAGACTCATGTTATACTGCATTTCATGATGAAGAATGGGGTGTCCCAGTCCATGATGACAGGTGTACAATCTCAACTCTCTAATCGTTCCTCTTTCTCTAATAAAATTGGAACTCTTTAGAATAGTCATTAGGAAAGCAACTAATCTATTCGAGTCTCTCTTCTGTTATGGAAAACTGTGCAGGAAACTGTTTGAGCTGCTTGTGTTAGCTGGTGCATTAGCTGAGCTAACATGGCCTGCAATCCTTAGCAAAAGACACATATTTAGGTATTATTGCCCCTTATAATAGACCCTAATGTGAGATCCCTCCCCATCCTATTTTGGTTTTCTGATACATCTTTACACAGGGAAGTTTTCATGGATTTTGACACTATAGCAGTGGCTAAATTGAATGAGAAGAAGATTGTAGCTTCAGGAAGCACTGCGAGCTCCTTGCTCTCAGAGCCTAAACTGCGGTCTATAATTGAAAATGCCCGCCAAATACTCGAGGTTACTTCTCATCTTTCTCTAGATTAGCATAAATCAAACTTCAATGACCACCTTTCCTAATCACATGTCAGAACATGTGCTGAGTCTGCTGACATAAACTGCAGAATATGCAGTTTGTATAATTTGGAATTGCATATCATATTTGTAGATGCTTTCATTCACCGCTTACTAGTTGGCGTCCGTGGTTCGTTCTGTAATTTGCTATCTTAGATTAGCTTGTTTGTAGGCATTGCTTCTGTATTCTTTTTGTTTATTTACCTTGTTAAATGATGAGTTTGAAATTAACAATACCTTGTTGAAATACAAAATCAACAGGCAGAAATTTGTTTTCATTTCTCCTTTCTTTTCTAATCCTTTTAAGA
>JAYESA010000020.1:101596720-101609220 GCA_036927795.1 Iris macrosiphon | reverse complement strand
TCTCATGACGAGATCTGGATATACCAATCCGTGTAACCATAGTGTCAAGAGAACATGGATATCTACACTAGATACAGTGAACATAGAGGATATCATAAATGAGAAACTATCAGAGAATGTACTCGCCTGAAGTCCAATGAACAGTCTCACAGATGTCTGACTCGGTGCCTCGAAGACCTAGATATGGAATACAACATCAATACAAGGTCCCGAAAAGAGAACAAGTTAAACTAGTCAACTTCTAGGTCAATAAGTCAATTCTAAGTCAAAAGTCAACTATGGTCAACTCTAAAGTCAACTATCTATTTCTAGGTTGCACAAGTCTAGCACCAAAATCTTGGATCAAAATACTAAAATCTAAGTCATAAAACTACATCCTTAAATATTAGGATACCGTATCTTAGGATACGTGAATCCAAGGTAAACCTCACAATACCTATATATTAATCAATAAAGTATAATAAATAGAATATTAAATACAACAATTAGGAATCATGGCTTTGAACCATCTTGGTACCCACACAAAGTAATGCTCAAGATATATATATATATATATATATATATATATATATATATATATATATATATATATATATATATAAACTAATATATTATATAATTAAAAATAATAACAATACTAGTATAATATCTCACCACAAATACATTTATATATACATATATATATATAAATATAATATATAAAATATAAACCAAAACTGCCTAACTGTCACTGAAAAACTGTGTGAAAAACATTTATTTTCAATAAACAGCATTTTAGTGACAGTTCGAACCGTCACAGAAAAACTGTCGCCAAAGCTGCTGTGTAAAACCCACTGTTGTCACTTATTGGTGACAGTTCTCAACTGTCACCAAAATTTCCGTCGCCGCTGCTGCTCATTCTCGCCCGCCGCTGTTGTGCATTTAATGACAGAATTTGTCATTAATAGCTTCAGCGGCTGCTGCTGCTGCTCAAGGTTATTAATGACAGGATCTGTCATTAATAGCTGCTGTCGCTAAAAATAATTAATATATATAGATATATATATATTAATATATAAACCAATATATATATATATATAAAACAATTAAATAAATATATATATCTATATATATATAAATAAATATTAAAACTACAATACACATCCATGCATTAATGTACATATTTAACATGGCTAAATGCACACATAAAAATACATTTATTTATATACAATTAATTATATAATAATTATAATTAATATAATTACTTATTTAAACACATAAATATTTTTATAAAACACTTATATATTATTTATTTTATTAACAAGTTGTAACATATAAAAATGCATGTAAAGAAAGCTACATATATATTTATACATCATATTAGTATACATAAAAATACATAGATCTATGCTACAATAAATATCATAATAATTACACTAAAATAAATATATAACATCTATATATATTTACAAATTTATAATTGAAGAATTAAAGCACAACTAATCAGATCTACACATAAACATACAAAATGGAGAGTATCACACCGTATCCTACTAGATCTAGGATACGCATGCGACACGAGTCCCACACACAACCAATTGCACCCCGAATGACACAAACAAGTTACAAATAATATTTATGAACAAATCAAAGTGTCAAATGTAGATCTATGTGTCCGTGTCAAAATACGACATGTACAAAGTCCCGTGTCGGAGGAAAAACCCCCAAAACGACACGTATCACCAAATTGTTGGGATACGACCTACACGTACCCAATTGTGGACACGACACTAGCCCCAAACATTTAAGCACATGCCCAATTAATCTATAGGATCAATTGACACACACAACAAAATGTCAATTCGGAATTCCCACAAAATTGACACAAAAAGCACCATAAATTTCTCCATGGGTCTCCTATGAACACAAAACAAAGTCCTATGGGTAGTACATACATATGGGTTAATTTTACATATTTAGAAGCTATTTTAAGGGGAAAAACTGAATTATACCTATTGGGAGATGGATTCCCAATGAAACCTCCAATTGAGATGAACTTGCTTCCAAATTGTAGATCCTTGCTCCTCTTTGTAGATCCTTGCTTCCTCATTCTAGATCCTTGCTTCTCAACTTTCTAATGGTGAATTGGGAAGAATTTGGAATGAATTTGGTGGGGAATTGGAATGGAAATGAAAGGAATTTGGGAGTGGAAAATTCTAGATCTAGATTTAGAATGAAAATGAGAGGAGAGAGAATTTCCCCCCCTCTTATTATAGGCCGGCCCTTACCCCTTTCCCAAGCAATTATAAAATGTCCAATATACCCCTTGGGGCCTCTCATGAGAAATAATTAAGGAAGGAAGGTTCTAGTCTAATGATTTAATTAATTTAATCCATCTCCTTAACAATGGGCTTTCTAAATGGGCCAAGGCTAACTAATTAATTCATGTTGGTCCATTGGTCCAAACTAAACTAGTTGGGTCCACTAATATAAGTCCAAAATAATTAAATAACATCTAACAACAATTAAATAATATAACAAATAATTATTTACCATGCACAATATTTAATTAAATAGGAAAAGACTAAAATATCCTTTCCTAGAAAATGTGGTAGTGACAAGTCTACCCTCCTTAAAATAATTTCGTCCTCGAAATTCAAAGATGAAAACTACCCCCAGAAAATCACAGAACAGAACTAAAGAATCACAACTAACTATGAAAGAACATAACAAGAAAATAACATACCTCAAGGTACAAACAAATATGGATAACGCTCTCGCATTTTATCCTCTCTCTCTCAGGTAGACTCCCCCGGAGAGTGATGCCTCCATGCGACGCGCACCAAAGGAATAGTCTGGTTCCTCAGCACCTTCTCTCTCCGATCCAGAATCTCAACTGGCTGCTCTGGATAGCTAAGAGTAGGGCCCACCTCTATCTCCGAGTGATCCAATACATGACTAGGATCTGACACGTATCGTCTCAACTGTGACACATGAAACACGTTGTGCACTCCCTCCAATGCAGGTGGCAAGTCTAGTCTATAAGCAACTGCACCGACCCTCTCTAGAATAGTGAAAGGTCCGATGAATCGCGGACTAAGCTTCCCGCCTCCACCGAAGCGAATCGTGCCTCGTGTCGGAGAAATCCTCAGAAACACCAAACTACCCACCTATAACAAAACACCATCTTAAGAACTTAATCTATAACAAACAAGAACAAGCATAAACAAAATTTAAACTATACCTCAAACTCCAAAGGTCTCCGATGGCTATCGGCCCAATGCCGCTGTCTGTCCTGCGCCACTCGAAGTCTGTCTCTGATCAACTGAACCTTCTCTGCTGCATCCACAACCATCTCTGGCCCAAGCAAAACTCTCTCTCCAACATCGTCCCAAGACAAGGAGTACGACACCTCCGACCGTATAGAGCTTCAAAAGGTGACATCTCTATACTGGCCTGGTAACTGTTGTTGTAAGCAAACTCTACCAAATGGAGATGGTCCTCCCAAGAACCCCCGAAATCTAGTACACAAGTGCGCAACATATCCTCGAGAGTCTGGATAGTCCTCTCTGACTGCCCATCTGTCTGGGGATGATATGCAGTACTGAACTTGAGCTGAGTGCCCAAACTCTCCTGCAAACTCCTCCAGAAATGAGAAGTGAAACGACTATCTCGATCTGAGACTATGCTGACGGGAACTCCATGTATCCTAACGATCTGCCTCACATACATCTCTGCCAGCTTCTCCGTAGACAAACCCACCTTGAAAGGCAAGAAGTAGGCCGACTTGGTCAACCTATCAACAATGACCCAAATCGCGTCTTTCCCTCCTGGAGATCGTGGAAGTCCGGACACAAAATCCATAGTAATGTGTTCCCACTTCCACTCTGGAATGGATAATGGCTAAAGTAAACCTCCTGGCCTCTGCCTCTCGGCTTTCACCTGTTGGCACACTAAGCATCTGGATACAAACTGTGCCACTTCCCTCTTCATGCCATACCACCACACACTCTCTCGCATATCCCGATATATCTTGTTAGCACCTGGATGTATGAAATACTGATATCGATGCGCTTCCTGCAACACCTCCTCTCGCAACTCCCCACTAGGCACACACAACCTATCTCCATGCCTCAAAGATCCATCCTCTGCAATAGTGAAATCATCCTCCAATCATGCTTTCACCTGAGCTCTGATACTCCTCAGAGATACATCCTCATACTGTGCTGCCTTGATCCTGTCTATCAAATCTGAGTGTATCTGCAATCCCCACATCTGCATAGCACACCCAGGAACAATCACTTCAATGCCCAAGCTCTCCAAGTCCTCCAACAAATATCGATCCTGCGTCAAGAACATAGCTACCGGATACCTGCTCAAAACATCGGCAACTATATTGGCTTTCCCAGGATGATATTGCAAAGAGATATCAAAATCCTTCATCAGTTCCAACCACCGACGCTGCCTCATGTTCAACTCCTTCTGCGTGAAAACGTACTTCAAGCTTTTGTGGTCTGTGAAGATCTCCACACGCTCTCCGTACAAATAATGTTTCCACAACTTCAGAGCGAAGATGACGGCTGCCAACTCCAAATCATGGGTAGGATAGTTCTTTTCATGATGACGCAATTGCCTGGATGCATAGGCAATCACTTTCCCATGCTGCTGAAGAACACAGCCTAAACCCTTCCCCGATGCATCACTATAAATAGTGAAACCTCCGGACCCTGATGGCAACGTCAAAATTGGAGCAGACGTCAACCTCTTCTTAAACTCCTCAAAAGCAACCTGGCAATCCTCCGTCCAAACAAACTCCATATCCTTCCTTGTGAGTCTGGTCATTGGCTCGGCAATCCTCGAAAAATCTTGCACAAACTTCCTGTAGTAGCCTGCCAATCCCAAGAAACTCCTGATCTCTGCTACCGAACTTGGAGTCTTCCAAGATTCTACTGCTGAAATCTTCTTCGAATCCACTGAAATACCATCACCAGTCACAACATGCCCCAAGAACTCCACTTTGTCCAAGAAAAACTCACACTTGGACAACTTCCCATACAGCTTCTCCTTCCTCAGCACATCCAACACAATCCTCAAATGCTCCTCATGCTCCTCCGGTGTCCTCGAGTATATGAGTATGTCGTCGATGAACACCACCACGAACTTGTCAAGGTACTGGTGGAACACCTTGTTCATCAAGTTCATAAATACCGCCGGTGCATTAGTCAAACCAAACGGCATCACCATAAACTCGTACTGACCATACCGAGTTCTAAAAGCAGTCTTCGGTATGTCCTCCTGCTTCACCTTCACCTGATGGTAGCCTGATCTCAAATCTATCTTAGAAAATACCTTGGCACCACCCAATTGATCAAACAGATCATCAATTCGTGGCAAAGGATACTTATTCTTGATAGTAAGATTATTCAAAACCCTGTAATCAATGCACATGCGCACCGATCCATCCTTCTTCGGCACAAACAATACCGGGGCTCCCCATGGTGAAGAACTCGATCTGATAAACCCCTTATCCTGCAATTCGTCCACCTGCTTCTTCAACTCGACCAGCTCGCTGTTGTTTACTCTATAGACATGCTACGAAATTGGTTCTGCACCTGGCACCAAGTCTATAGAAAATTCAATATCTCGATCTGGCGGCAATCCTGGCAATTCCTCAGGAAACACATCCAAGAATTCTGCTATCAACGGATGTGGAAACTCCTTGTCTTCCACCATAGCTCCATAAATAATGCTTTCGCCTTGCTCCGCAGCTCCTCTAGCAAACTCGAACTCTGGCTCTCCTGGCAGACCAAACAAAACTCTACCTCCTCTACAGTCTATGCTAGCACGGTGCCTACTCAACCAATCCATCCCGAGTACAATGTCATAGCTCGGAAGTGGCATTACAAGTAGACACGCACTCAACTCCCGGCCTCCCAGAGTAACTCTCCGATCCTTGCAAATATCATTAACCAGGATAATGCCTCCCCCTGTCATGATCTTGCAAGTCCTAACCAAAGACTCAGCTACCAAACCATACTTTAGAGCAAAAGAAACAGATACAAAACTATGGGAGGCACCACTATCAAACAAAGCTAAAGCTGGAATAGAATCAAGAAGAATAGAACCTGCGATGACATCTCCGGTGGGTTCTTCCTCTTCCACGGTCATAGCAAACGCTCGTCCCTGCCGAGCACCTCCCTGCTGCTGATGCTGGACAAAACGCTGCTGCTGCGTCGGAAGCGGTCCCCTCGGCTGTGCTGCAGGTGGTCTCATCTGTGCCCTCGGAGCTGGAGCTGCTCCCTGAACTGCACGACGAGGACACTCCCTCGATTGATGCCCTTCGGTACCACAATACAAACAAACTCCTAGCCTCCTCCTGCAAACTTCCCATATGTGGCCGGGCTTCTTGCAGTAGTTGCATGGAGCTTGCTGTAACTGTCTCTGCTGCTGAGGTGCCTGGTGAAAAGGCGCTCTAGCTGGAGTCTGGTTCTGCTGTGGCTGCTGGAAAGGTCTGGACTGAAAATGAGGACGTTTGGCAAATACTGCACTGCCGTTGGCCCCCAGAAAAGAATTACGGTCTCTCTTGGTCTTCAAACCCAACTCCCGCTCAACCTTGCGTGCCTCCGCAAGTATCTCCGAGTATGTCTCATAAAAAGATGGAATGAGAATCAATATGGCACATGATGTAAGACATCAAGGAAAGGACAAGTTTAAGGGATCAAGTATCAATATCAAAGGAGAATAGTTGAATCAAAAGAATTTTCCTAGATGTGATTGAGTATCTCAGCCTATATCCTATATCCTATTGCGGGCTCGCAGTAGTACAACTAAGTTGTCGCACTACCACGACATCACATACTTTGTGAAGCTAGACCTGCATGGCCCACAACCAAAAATGTGTCACGACCCGCACCCGGTGTAAGGGTACTAGTCGGAAACAACGCCCAGCCTACGCCACAAAATCGATGGTAGAACGCTGTCTAGATAATCTATCTAACAATATAATGAACCACCAATAATGATAGTATACTCAATCACAGAACTAAGATAGAAATGAGCACGAATCAGATAAAGAATAGAATAGTCACAATACAACTCATGAGTCTAAAATAATACATCAATGAGTCTGAAGAATAACAAAATAAGCTGGAGACAAATCCAGTATAAAAGAATACTACGAAGCTACAACTCCAGGGTCAACTGTCTCAGTTGCGATAAGTCCCTCTTGAGCCAGGGTCTCAGAATCTAAACCCACAACATCCTGGGGTCCATAATAGGTAGGGTACCACTCATCAGTGTCATCTGGAAAAATATATCCAGTCAGGAAAGGAGCAGAGTACATCTCTAACAGCAGTTCTAATTAATGATAAAAACTATGTAACAGTAAATAGCTGTGGATAAACAAGATGCACAATAGATACAAGAGATATATATACAATAAGAAAATACTAGAAATAAATACAATAATGAACAATATGCCAATGGAACAATAATACTAATGACTAAGTGCGTGAGTACTAGCTTAACATGTGAACGGCTTGGGAAAGATGCAATGCGGTCTGGCTAATCATACGTGCGGTGCATGATCAACACTATTCTGTAATCTGTACTTTATTCAATAGGGATATTGATCATATATCTATACTAATACTCTCCACCCCCGACTAGTATAATAGATCCAACTACGGTATGTTATGGCACTAGATTCCCCAAGAAGAGAGTGACTCCTCCCGAAAATCGGTGTCTGTACATGTACAAGATAACCAATGAAACGATACTTGCACCATATACACCATATACCAAGGAATAACATCTCATGACGAGATCCGGATATACCAATCCGTATAACCATAGTGTCAAGATAACATGGATATCTACACTAGATACAGTGAACATAGAGGATATCATAAATGAGAAACTATCAGAGAATGTACTCGCCTGAAGTCCAATGAACAGTCTCACAGATGTCTGACTCGGTGCCTCGAAGACCTAGATATGGAATACAACATCAATACAAGGTCCCGAAAAGAGAACAAGTTAAACTAGTCAACTTCTAGGTCAATAAGTCAATTCTAAGTCAAAAGTCAACTATGGTCAACTCTAAAGTCAACTATCTATTTCTAGGTTGCATAAGTCTAGCACCAAAATCTTGGATCAAAATACTAAAATCTAAGTCATAAAACTACATCCTTAAATATTATGATACCGTATCTTAGGATACGTGAATCCAGGGTAAACCTCACAATACCTATATATTAATCAATAAAGTATAATAAATAGAATATTAAATACAACAATTAGGAATCATGGTTTTAAACCATCTTGGTACCCACACAAAGTAATGCTCAAGATATATATATAAACTAATATATTATATAATTAAAAATAATAACAATACTAGTATAATATCTCACCACAAATACATTTATATATACATATATATATATAAATATAATATATAAAATATAAACCAAAACTGCCTAACTGTCACTGAAAAACTGTGTGGAAAATATTTATTTTCAATAAACAGCCTTTTAGTGACAGTTCGAACCGTCACAGAAAAACTGTCGCCAAAGCTGCTGTGTAAAACCCACTGTTGTCACTTATTGGTGACAGTTCTCAACTGTCACCAAAATTTTTGTTGTCGCTGCTGCTCATTCTCGCCCGCCGCTGCTGTGCATTTAATGACAGAATTTGTCATTAATAGCTTCAGCGGCTGCTGCTGCTGCTGCTCAAGGTTATTAATGACAGGATCTGTCATTAGTAGCTGCTGTCGCTAAAAACAATTAATATATATATATATTAATATATAAACCAATATATATATATATATATAACAATTAAATAAATATATATATCTATATATACATAATCCTATATATATAAATAAATATTAAAACTACAATACACATCCATGCATTAATGTACATATTTAACATGGCTAAATGCACACATAAAAATACATTCATTTATATACAATTAATTATATAATAATTATAATTAATATAATTACTTATTTAAACACATAAATATTTTTATAAAACACTTATATATATTATTTATTTTATTAACAAGTTTAACATATAAAAATGCATGTAAAGAAAGCTACATATATATTTATACATCATATTAGTATACATAAAAATACATAGATCTATGCTACAATAAATATCATAATAATTACACTAAAATAAATATATAACATCTATATATATTTACAAATTTATAATTGAAGAATTAAAGCACAACTAATTAGATCTACACATTAACATACAAAATGGAGAGTATCACACCGTATCCCACTAGATCTAGGATACGCATGCGACACGAGTCCCACACACAACCAATTGCACCCCGAAGGACACAAAAAAGTTATAAATAATATTTATGAACAAATCAAAGTGTCAAATGTAGATCTATGTGTCCGTGTCAAAATACGACATGTACAAAGTCCCGTGTCGGAGGGAAAACCCCCAAAATGACACGTATCACCAAATTGTTGGGATACGACCTACACGTACCCAATTGTGGACACGACACTAGCCCCAAACACATAAGCACATGTCCAATTGATCTATAGGATCAATTGACACACACAACAAAATGTCAATTCGGAATTCCCACAAAATTGACACAAAAAGCACCATAAATTTCTCCATGGGTCTCCTATGAACACAAAACAAAGTCCTATGGGTAGTACATACATATGGGTTGATTTTACATAATTAAATCTCAGATTTAGAAGCTATTTTAAGAGGAAAAACTGAATTATACCTATTGGGAGATGGATTTCCAATGAAACCTCCAATTGAGATAAACTTGCTTCCAAATTGTAGATCCTTGCTCCTCTTTGTAGATCCTTGCTTCCTCCTTCTAGATCCTTGCTTCTTAACTTTCTAATGGTGAATTGGGAAGAATTTGGAATGAATTTGGTGGGGAATTGGAATGGAAATGAAAGGAATTTGGGAGTGAAAAATTCTAGATCTAGATTTGGAATGAAAATGAGAGGAGAGAGAATTTTCTCCCCTCTTATTATAGGCCGGCCCTTACCCCTTCCCCAAGCAATTATAAAATGTCCAATATATCCCTTGGGGCCTCTCATGAAGAAATAATTAAGGAAGGAAGCTTCTAGTCTAATGATTTAATTAATTTAATCCATCTCCTTAACAATGGGCTTTCTAAATGGGCCAAGTCTAACTAATCAATTCATGTTGGTCCATTGGTCCAAACTAAACTAGTTGGGTCCACTAATATAAGTCCAAAATAATTAAATAACATCTAACAATAATTAAATAATACAACAAATAATTATTTACCATGCACAATATTTAATTAAATAGGAAAAGACTAAAATACCCTTTCCTAGAAAATGTGGTAGTGACATTATCGAACCCCATTGCCAACATCAGCCTGCATAAAAAATCTCGATTTACCGTGTCATAAGCTTTACGTAAATAAAGTTTCATACATGCCTTCCTCTCTCATTTCTTATTGAAGTCACGTATGAGTTCGTATGCCAAAAGTTGTTTTATACTATTGCTTGACCTTTGATGAAGGCCGCTTGGTTTAGTGATTAACTCCTGCATAATACCTCCCATTCGACGACACTTCAAGTGTGATATCAGCTTGTATATAAAACTACAACAAGTTATAGGCCTGTAATCGCTTAAGGACACTACACCTTCCACCTTTGGTATAAGAGTTAGGAATGCATGATTTGCCCCCTTCAGTAATTTCCCATTCGCAAATAAGTCTTCTATGATTTCTACAAGCGGCATTTTCAACTCCTCCTAATGCATCTTGAAAAACTTGCTGGCGAAACCGTCTGGACCTGACGCCTTGTTCGGATCAACACTCTTTACTATATCTGCAATCTCTTCTACTATGACAGGTGCCCGAAGCTTCAAGTTGTCGTATCTAGTTACTACTCTCTTACAAACAAACTCCAAAAAGGAGTCGGTACTGTTGTGTCTTGGTTATACAAGGACGTATAATATTAAATGGTTGTCTCTTGGATATCAATCGGGTTATTGGACGCCCGTCCATTCTCATATACAAGTTGAGAGATATTATTTCGATAATGCCGTGTTCGTATCACCTCATATTTTTATTTGCATTTATCTCCCTCCTTTAGCCACGAACATTTTGTCCGCTGCGCCAACTAAAGCTCTTCCCAACTGAAGCTCTTCCTGTAGAGAAAGACTTCGTACCTCATCGACTAGCGTTCTCTCAATCTTTTCCAGGGTTTTTACAAATCCTGTTGCAGCTTCTGTTGGGTTTCCTGAAGCTCAGCCTGCTTGATTTGCAGCTCCATCCGCGGTTTACTCCCACACCAACATTTAAGTTCCGACTTAATATTCTTCAGTCAACTTACGAATATGTATTGGGCATTTCACCACACTGGTCTACTTAGACCCGCTTGTATACCATCCCTATACTCCTCCATACTAGTCCACGTGTTATTAAAGGAACATAAATGGCGATTACGACACGGTAGCACCTCAAGAATACGAACTAGTATAAGTGAATGATCACTTGTATTAGGAGGAAGTCCTTATGCTATTCCTGATGGCCAAGTGTCAAACTAGAGATTATTCCCCAATGCTCTATCCAGCTGACAGCTAATTCTGTTCCATATAGCATGATTACTCCAAATCTAAGTGAACCCCAATATATTTAAGCACTTTAGCCCAGACAACAACAGACAATGCTGAAAGTCTTATAAAATAGAATTAGGCACCCGTCGTCCACCAACTTTCTCCTTGGATATACTCATTGCATTAAAGTCCCCTACAAGAAGCATATGTAACTACAATTGAATATCCACCTGTACGCTAAGCTGGACAATTTCCTGCCATAGCACTTCTCTTTTTCGGTGGTTGTTATGGCCATATACAACACCATATACAAATTTAAAACCTTCCTTGTTGGTAAGTGTGACTACAACAAGCTGTTCAGAATTATGAATAATTTGTCCCGTCCATATCCGACTATCCCACATCATCCAGATTCGTGCCACACTGCATATAGCTAGGTTATTAACCTGCTCCCACAAGTATGTGGTCCTTATCTGTAACTTCCTTTTAGATTTTATTTTTGTCTCCAATAGTGCTACTAGCAAACTCTGAATGTCATTTACTAGCACCTTTTGTCATGACCCGCACCCGGATATTCGGGCACGAGTACGTGGTTACGCCCAGCCTACGCCGCATAATCGACGGTAGAACGCTGTCTGGGTCATTTCTAACTATCTAACATCTCAACAATATAATATGATACCTGTCAATCATCTCAACTCCAAACGGAGAAACAATATGGTATCTCACAAGTATAACTAATCTAAATCACAAAACAAACTAAGGAAGATAAAGCACGAATGGAATAGCGAAGGAAAGAATAAGATACAATCCACAATCTGAAATAATAATACGAACTGTGAATCTCCACAAAATAATAGTCTAATATATGCCAATACAAATAACTAGACCTCCTCGGGCTCTGCAACTAAGTCCTCCTAGTCT